>CAUYRT010108223.1:0-13346 GCA_963574885.1 Lepilemur ruficaudatus
TCATATAAATTCTAATATAGGTTTTTGAATGTAACAAGATAAGTCAACTTGAGTGGTAATATATTTTGGGAAATCAGCTCACTACAAATTGTGACTGTAAACATTGTACTGTAAATGTTTTATAGTTTTCCCCCAATAAAAAAAGAAAAAAAAAACAAGTCAGGAAATATGTATTGAGCTCTTCTATGTACACAGTGCTGTGTTAGATATTGTGGAATTCAACAACAAGGGAGATAGGTTCTCCACAATTTAAGGAGCTTTCACTCAGTCAAAAGATAGACTTTGGACTCTATTCTATGTGGGTAGTAGTTATACATTCTCTGCACTTTTCCAACTAAGACAATACTTTGTAAATTTGATTGAACCAATGACTATTACTGCTCATTTATACTTTGTTTATAGTGGAAGACTTCCACTAAGTGATAAGAATCAGGAAGCTTTGCCTTCACAGAGGCCAGAGGTCCAGACTAAGAAGGTTTGTTCACTGAGCAACACCCTTATGTATTTCAATACTTCTGACTATGAGGGGAGTGGCATAATGCTGAGAAAAAGTATGAAAAAAGACCTTAACATATTCTGGTGAATTGTCAGATGATTGAATGAATTGCTATAATATTTGGGGTTTATGACTTCCAGTCTCTCATTGTTAAAACAGGTATATTCATCTTCACCTATTTACAGAAGTTGTGTGAGGATTGGTTTCAAAATAAAAACAAAAACTAGGTCCCCAAAACTGGTGCTTTTTAGTGAGTTGTTCCACAACTCCAATTATAAATAGACTCAGTGATCTCATGTTCAGAGAATAAACTTGTATGAATTAAATATGTTTCTATGAGTCCCATGTGCTGTTTTGATATATCATTACTTGCTAAAATCATCAAAATAATAAAGTGAAATAAAGTCCAAAAGTAACTCGAATGTTCTCTGGAAACAGCTTGTCTTCATAGGTATGGTCCCTGAGTGCTCTGTTCAATAAAAGTGCACATACACACATCAACTCAATCATACTTTCTTCTCAGTCTGACTCTATACCCCAAAATCAAACCATTAAACCATCCAAACTCAACCATTTGAAGCGTAATATTTGTTTAGTCACAATGAGAAAACGGATGAATTCAAGTAAAGCTTGTGGTTTAATTTCAATTAGGACTAAATATTTTAAGCTTATATGTCAGACTTTGTAAAAATTACTTTTCCATATCAAAGTGGCTTAGTCCAATTGTGAGTTTGAAGTAAAATGCCCTTCTTTATTTCTGTGAGCTTAAATTAACCTCAAATTCCCCTTTATTATTATTAATTATTTTTCTGTGCTTCCAAAATTATAGAATGTCTTTAGCTATGTATCTTTTCTAGGATGTTGAATTATATCCTGATTATCTTAGATAGGTGTATGTCTGGTGTAAACAAGCATTTCTTTTCCTAGAGAGATGATCACAAGTCACCATAGCAGCAATTCTCCAGTGTTGTACGTAAGAATTGCCTGGGAGCTTGTTAAGGATTCAAATTGCGGCCGGGCACGGTGGCTCACGCCTATAATCCTAGCACTCTGGGAGGCCAAGGCGGGTGGATCGCTCAAGGTCAGGAGTTCAAAACCAGCCTGAGCAAGAGCGAGACCCTGTCTCTACTATAAATAGAAAGAAATTCATTGGCCAACTAAAAATATATAGAAAAAATTAGCCGGGCATGGTGGCGCATGCCTGTAGTTCCAGCTACTTGGGAGGCTGAGGCAGGAGGATTGCTTGAGCCCAGGAGTTTGAGGATGCTGTGAGCTAGGCTGATGCCATGGCACTCTAGCCCGGGCAACAGAGTGAGACTCTGTCTCAAAAAAAAAAAAAAATTCAGATTGCTGGGGCCTCCTTTCCTGTGATTCTGATTAAGTAGGTCAGGAATCTTTATTTTTCTCTGCCTTTCCTTGCCATTCTGATGTAAGAAGTTGGGCCTGGGCTTGCACTTTAAGAACACTGCTAGACATCAAAATCTAAAATAGATTTAGTAAACTTTTTGTAGCAAAATATAAATGTTTCCTTTCTTTCCTGCTCTCTTTTCACTACTTGTTGCTAGTCCAAACTTCATGTGCTAGTTTCCCTGTCAACCTACTTGTCCTCAAATCCACAATTAAGCAATATATCCAGAATCTTCCTAACAGCCTGTGTTTTTCCTATAGAAAAATATTACTTTTTTCATTTTATGGTCCTCTAGTAAAGTTTGTGCAGACACTATAAGTAGTCTTTATGACTAGAGCTGGGGCTTTGCAGATTGCGTTTTTCTTCCAAATGTCTTCTCTCTTAACGTTTCTACCTTCATAAGGAAGTGATAAGGAATTAATAACCCCATTAATGACCCTGCTTTGTAAAGAGCCAATTTTCAAAATGATTGTGATTTTTCAGCGGAATGATATTGTTACTGTTATAAGAGCTCTCTGGCTATGTTACTGTTATAAGAGCTCTCTGGCTTGGTGGTCATGCTGTCTTGGCTCTTCCCCTCTGGGTGTCTTTTTTTGGGGAGTTGTAGTATTCTGTTTCCTCTTTAGTCCAAGTGTGATTTTGAAAATTAAATATTCACTATTCATTGCACTAATACTAATTCAGTGTCGGTGAAATGCCAAGCACTATCCTAGGCCACGGGGACACAGCTGTGAGCAAAATGGAACTGCTTCCTTGTCCTCATGAAACTTTCTGTCTAAATTATGACCTGAAATAATTGGTAGTTTTATGAGGTGAGTCAGGTTGCTAAAGTGAGCTTGAAGTTGAAAGGCACATTAGTGAAACATGATTGCTGAAGATTTTCAGAGCTGGAAGCACCTTTAAAGATGATTTATTTTAGTCTTCTTATTTTAAAGCTGACAAAACTGAGATTAAAGGAGGTCAAAAGCCTTTTCCCAAAATGTAGATAGGTCATGATACAAATAGATCTTGAATTCAGCTCTGATAAAAATGCTGGCATTTTAGGGCTAGACCTTAGAGATCATCTGTTCAACTCCTCATTTTAAAATTGAGAGTACTGACCCAAGTTCCAAAGCTATGTTTCTGGTTTGAGGAACAGTCAGGATCTACAGCTGAGTGTTCTTTGTGCCAACCAGAGTTCTTGACATAAATCTTGGTGTTGATTCTGAGTTCAGAAGTTTTGCACCTACATCATCCTGCCTGTCTCATGGATAGAATGTTTGGCTGAAGTTACTGATTACTTTTTTTTAAGTGATGGATCTCTCTATGTTGCCCAGGCTGGCCTCAAAATCCTGGACTCAAGCAATCTCCTGCCTCAGCCTCCCAAGAAGCTGGGCCTGCAGACAGGTGCCACTTCACCTGGCTTCACTTTTTTAAAAATAAACTTTAGATTTTAGGATAATTAAAGATTTATAGAAAATTGGGATAATGGTATAGAAAGTCCCCATGTACTCCACACACGGTTTTTCCTCTATTATTAATATCTCGTATTAGTATGGTACATTGGTCAAAATTAATGAAGCAATATTGATATGTTATTATTGACTAAAGTCTATGCTTTGGTTAGATTTCCTTAGTTTTTACCTTCTGTCCCTTACCTGTTCCAGGATCCCACCCAGGATCACACACTGCATTTAATCATCATGCTTTCTTCGTCTCTCCTGGGCTGTGACAGTTTTTTAGACTTTTCTTGTTTTTGAAGGCCTTGACAGTTTTGAAAATCACTAGTCAGGTATTTTGTAGCATGTTCTTCAATTGGGATTGTTCTGATATTTTTCTCCTTATTAGACTCTGGTTACGGGTTTTGGGAAGGAAGATCACAGAGGTAAAGTGCCTTTCTCATCATGTGTTAAGGATACATAGTATCAACAAGACCTACCACTATTAACTTTAATCTTGATTACTTGGGTAGAGTAGTGTTTGTGAAGTTTCCTCATTGCAAGGTTAAGCTTTTATTCCCCTTTGAATGTTGTACTATCTTCAAGATAGTCGCCTTGTGCATTCCACACCTAAAGAGTGAGGAATTATGCTCCCACTCTTTGACAGTGGAGTATCTACATAAATTATTTGAATTTTTCTTCATGGGAGATTTGTTTATTCTCCTTGTTTATTTATTTGATAATTTTCAATAATTTATATAAGTATGGCATTATAATTCAGTAGTACTTTATTTTGTTGCTCAGATTATTCTAGCTTTGGCCACTGGAGCTCTTTCATTTAGCTCCTGTGTCCCTTTGACATATTCTTATTATTGTGTATACGTGTTTGACATTTTCTTACTTTCTGGCATTGCAAAACTCTCCAGGCTCATCTTATTTATTTGCTGCCTGAGTTCTAGGATCAGCTACTCCCCCAAGGAGTTCTGGGTTTTTTTGTTGGAAAATGGTGTTAGAAACAAAGATCTGGGTACTAGATGTGCCGGTCACTACTGGGATGTCATTGCTTCTAAGCCCTCTCAGATGAAAAAGCAAGGAAACATATGTGTGTATGCTAACCCCTGTATGTACACGTATCTATAAATATTTCTATATGTATCCATCTGTATCTGTATTAAGCTAAACAGAAATTTATACTGATGTCTTCGACTTTAATCCACTGTCACATGGACCATTTTAGCCTTCTGCCTTTGCTTATGTGTAATCTCTCACTCCAACAGTGAGAAACCTGGCTTCTATTTGTCATCCATTTATTTAATTTTTCAATTCCAGTATACATGTATAATGGTTTAAATAAGTTTATCCACTAAAGTACAGTGCTTATGTACAGTTTCTTTTGTCTTTATTTTTACAGACTCTGTAGTTACTTAGGTCAGCACTTGTGTCTTCCATCCCCTTTGGTATGAGGTTATTAAGCATGGAATGTCCGATTTCCTTAAGTACTAAGTTTGACAGTTGATATCTCTGACATTGAACTTTGACACTTCCTGTCTTTTTTTTAAATTGTGAAGGTACATCCTCATTCTTTCAAATGCACATTTTAGCTTGTTATTATCTTTCAAATTTTTTAGAGTAATTTTTATGAAACCATGGATAATTCAAAAAATCGTGTTATTTTTGAATATGAGTTCCATTGTGGAACCAATGCAGCTCAGACAGCTCAAAATATCAACGAAGTGTTTGGGAAAGATGTGGCTAATGAACACCCAGTACATCAATGGTTTGAGAAGTTCCATTCTGGTGATTTTAATTTTGAAAATGAGCCATGTGGGTGACCTGAGACCAAAGTGGATGATGATGAGCTGAAAGCTAAAGTGGAAACAAATCCATCCCAGCCTATGCGTGAATTAGCAGCAAGATTTGACATTACTATTCCAACAACATTGGACCATTTGAAACAAATGGGCAAGGTAAAGAAGCTGGGTAGATGGGTACTACATGAATTAAATGAGCATTGGAAGAGAAATTGTCTGGAAGCTTGCCTTTCTTTGCTGTTACAACATAAAGGCAAACCATTTCTACATTGTATTGTTATTTGTGACGAAAAATGGATTCTTTTTGACAATTGCAAGTGGTCAGCACAATGATTGGATAAAGATGAAGTGCTGAAACACAGTCCAAAACTGAATATTCACCAAAAAAAGCTAATGGTGTCTGTATGGTGGTCCAACGCTGGCAGCTTTGTGAAACTTGGTCAATTGATTACAGCAGATGTGTACGGCAACCCATTGGATGAAATCATGAGGATGCTTGTAATTAAGCAGTCAAGAATGGTCAATAGAGACAGGCCAATCCTCTTGCAAGACAACGCTCAGGGATATGTCACAAACAACGCTGCTCAAGCTACAAAGGCTGGACTTGAAAATTCTCTGTTATCCGCTGTATTCACCAGACCCTGCACCAACGGACTACCACTTCTTCCAGGCTTTGGACCACTTCTTGCAAAAGAAAATATTCAGTTCTCGACAAGCTGTGAAAAATGGTTTTAGTGATTTCATCACCACTCACTCTCCAGGCTTCTTCAGTGCTGGCTTAAAAAAGCTACCATTAAGATGACAAAACTGTGTCGATGGTTTAGGCACATACTTTGATTAATTGTACTGCTTCTTGTTTGAGATATAATAAACTACACTTTTGATTCTAAATCTGACATTTCATATTTAATGACCTAATAATACAGTTAGGTTGTCAGTCTACATTCCTTCTAAATGATCTTTTAAAATTTGCATGTATTAAGGTTTCAGTCTTTGTGCTCTAAAGTCCTATGGGTTTTGACAAGTGCATAATATCATGTATTCACCATTACAACAGTATCACCACCCTAAAAAAATTCCTTGTTTTTCACCCAATAAACTCTTCGCCCAGCCCCAAATCCCTGACAACCGTTGATCTATTTATCATTGCTGTAGTTTTGCCTTCTCCATGATGTCACATGAATGGAGTCACATAGTATGTAATTTTTCAGACTGGCTTCTTTCACTTAGTGTTGTGCATCAAAGATCCATCCATAGCTTTACATGGCATTAATTATTTTAAAATCAAATAAGATATTAAAATGTATTCACTGTTTATGATTTTAGTTATGTTGGTATTAGTATGTACTAACTCTCGTAATAGAAGCAAGGAAAAAACACAGTGCTAGTAGATGGAAGTAATTCACTCTGTTGAGAGAGGTTAGGAAAAACTTCACAAACGCGGAAGAAAAACTTGGGTTACGCCTTTTATTTTAATAGTGTTCATTGTAAAGGCAGTATTGCACACAGACACGCACACAAACTCATACACACACACTCTCACTACCTCAACAGAAAAAGTATATTCATTTTGGTGTACAGATGCATAAATATTTGGAAACATTTTTAGTAAAAGTTTATTTTTTTACCTGCTAATATTACTGAAACATTTCTCATGTTTCCATCTAATCTTTGTAATTATAATCTTATAAATGTTTTAAGTTTATTTTTATATTTGTAAAAATTACACATGTCAATTATAGATAGTTAAGTAAATACAGAGAAGTATAAAAAAGAGAAAAAAATTATAATCCCATTACTCATCTGTAAAGGCAACCTTATAGTATATTTCCTACCAGACTTTTAAATGGTTTTTCAATTTTTGTACATTTTCATTTTATTTAACATTATGATATTCTATGTTATTTAAGACTGTTTACAAGTATCAATTTAATGGTTGCATAACATTAATTATTTGGGTATCCCCTATGCCTGTGGTCTCCAATTCTGGGGGCCACCAACTGGTAGTGGTGTGTTAGGGATCATGCCACCAAGCTCCCCAGGGCTCCTCCCTACTGTCCCCCTACCCCACCTGTGCAAAAATTGTCTTCTATGAAACTTAGGAAACCCAGCCACACAGCAGGCAGCAGGAAGTGAGCAGCGGGCAAGTGAGGGAAGCTTCTTCTGTATTTACAGAGGCTCCCCATCACTCGCATCACCGCCTAAGCTCTGCCTCTCCACACCCCCACCCCCAATGGAAAAATTGTCTTCCATGAAAACAGTCCCTGGCACCAAAAAAGGTTGTCTATGCTCACATTTTTAAAAATTTCACTACTGTAAATAGTTGTGGTAATACGGTAACAAACGTCTTTGTAAATAAATTTTTCTGTATATTTTAATCAATTTTCTTCAGAAAGATCCCTTAAAGGACAAATAAAGCCCAAATCTTGTAATGGGGGGGATATTTTCAGCTTTAAGTGACAACAACCCTCAACTAAAAAGGCTTAAACAATAAGAAATTTATTATATCACATAAAAAGAAGCTCAGAGTTAGAATTCATCATTGCTTTGTTCATTGATACAATGATATAAACAAGAATCCTTGTATTCTTCCAGCTCTTTCATCCTCAGCATCTTGGTTTCAGTTTCAGGCTTATTCTGTCACTGTTGTAATATGGTTGCTGTAGTTTCAGGTATTATGCCATCATCCAAATGCCATCAGAAGCAGAGGGAATTTCTCCTATCTGTCAGTTTTTACCAATAAGGAAAATATTTCTCAGAAGCCCCCACTGTTTTTTTCTTACATCTCATTGCCTACATTTGAGTCCATGTCTGGCAAAGGAGAATAGTTAGCTCAAACCCATGTAAATTATCCCTTATGACTAATGAAAGGTCTGCTCTAATTAATATCAGAGATTTTTTTTTTTGAGACAGGGTCTCACTCTGTCACCCTGGCTAGAGTGCAGTGGTGTCGTCATAGACGACTGCAACCTCAAACTCCTGGGCTCAAGCTATCCTCCTGCCTCAGCCTCCTGTAGTCAGGAGTTGGGACTACAAGTGCATGCATCATGCCAGCTAATTTTTCTATTTTTTGTAGAGGCAGAATCTTGCTCTTGCTCAGGCTGGTCTCAGACTCTTGACTTCAAACAATCCTCCCACCTCAGCCTCCCAAAGTTCTAAGATTACAGGCATGAGCCACTGCACCCAAACAATATCAGAGTGTTTTTTTGGAAAGAAAGAAGTGGAAATGGCAATTGTTTTTACAACCAAAAATGTCTGCTATAAATATTTTATGTAGTTCTTCCAATCTTTGTCTTGATACACCTTTTAGTTAGAGAATGTTTTTAAGTAAATTTTTAGAGAAATACAAGCATTTTCATGAGTATCTTCATGTTCCACACATGAAAAATAATACAACTGATAATAAAACTCATGGCTCATAGATGTTTTTTCTGAAAATCATATAGCTGTTACATCATTAGCTCTTGGTACTTAATGAAGAAAAAAATATAGTATATAGACAATCAGAATTCTGAGATGAAATTAATTGTTTCTTTTTAAGTGATGTGTTTCCTGTCCAAAGAAGCAGGAAGTTTTCTTGTTGCCTATATTTAAAAAAAATTTCTTTCACGATCACTCTAAATCATGTAGTATTTTAATTGATTCCTTCTGGAATACCACAAACTTGCTTTATTTGCATATTTAGACTTTGTTTTTCCATTTAGAAAATCATTTTTTCCCTTCAATTATAGTTTTGTTCTTGTTTCTGTTTCAATTATTGTGTTTTCTTTCTCAGAAGCACTAGTTTTTCTTCTGTTGGATCTTTATTTTCTATTCTTAATTTCCATCTTTTTATTTTTCATATTTGCCATTGTATCAATACTTTTTCAGCTTTATTGAGGTATAATTGATAAGTAAAATTGTTTATATTCAAGGCGTACAACATGATTTTTTGATATATATATATATACATTGTGAAATGATTGCCACTGTCAAACCAATTAACATATACGTCACCTCACATAGTTACCTTTTTTTGTGTGTGTGGTAAGAATACTTCAGATCTGATCTCATGGCAAATTTCAAGTATACAGTACATTATTATCAACTACACTCACCCTTTGACCAACATCTCCCCATTTCCTCCAGTCTCAGCACTTCCTAGGCTGAATTCTGCTTCCCATTCTGTTTCTGTAGTTTTATTTGTCATATTTTTTTCTCCATATCCTCTTTTTTTCTGCAAACAGGGAGATCCAATTAGCATTTTATATCATTCTTTCTTCATTCATTTATTCATTGAAAAATATTTGAGGCCCTAGTATGTGCCAAACACCGTTTCAGGTCCCGGAGATGTATTGATGAAAAAATGTGACAAAGTTTTAATTCTAGTATGGAAGCAAAATATAAATAAATAGATACAAGTAATAAGTGCTATAAAGAAAAATAAAACTGAGCTGGAAAATAGAGAGTGATGGAAAGTGCCATCTTAGATGGAATGGTCAGGGGAGTCTCATCTGAGGAGATGAGATTTATGCAGGGATCTGACTAAAGGCAGAAAGCTAGTGTCACAGAAAATGGATAAGAGCTTTCCTGGGAGAAAAAACAGCAAGTGCAAAGGTCCTGATAAGGAGCATGCTTGACGAGCTGGAAGAATAGCAAGAAGGCCAGCATGTCTGGGTGCACTGAGCAAGGTGAGAGGGAGAAGAGGTGAAGCAAGGCACCAAGTACTCTACAGCTTTACGCACCATGGTAAGAGCTTTGGATTTGCCTTCTGACATTTCCTTTCTACTTGGAAAACTTTCTTATCCATTCATTTAGAGCAGATCTGCTAGTGAAAAATTCTTAATTTTCCCTCCTCTGAGAATGTGTCTATTTCTTCATTTCTGAGGAAAATTTTAACTGGATATAGAATTCTGGATTGATAATTCATTTATTTTCTCATATAAAAAATGTTGTGCCACTTCCTTTGGATCTCCATGGTTTCTGATGAGAAATCCTTTGTCATTGTAATAATTTTTCTACTATAGGTAATGCATTATTTTTCTCTGTTTGCAAGATTTCTTCTCAGAGTTTAGTTTTCAAAAATTTGGTTATAATGTGTTTGGGCCTTGATTTCTTTGAGTTTGTTGTGTTAGGACTTTGCTCAGCCTCTTGACTTTCCAGGCTTATGTCTTCTGCTAAATTTGGAAAGTTTTTAGCCATTATTTCTACAAATAGTTTTTCAGTCCTATACTCTTTCTCCTCTCCTTCTGGAACTCAGGTGACATAAATGTTATATTTTTTGTTATTATCCTGTACATCTCTCAGACACTGTTCATTTCTTTTAATCTTCTTTTAATTTTCTCTGTTGTTGAGACTGTATAATTTTTATTGATGTATCTTCAAATTCACTAATTTTTAACTCTGTCATTATCCATTCTGCTCTTGGGTCAATCTAGTGAGTTTTAAATTTTATTTATTGTATGTTTTAGTTCTAAAATTTCCATTTGGTTCTTCCTGACATCTTCTACTTCTTTGCTGAGACTTTATATTTCTTCATTTGTTTCAAGAGAATTCATAATTGCTTGTTGAAACATTTTATGATGGCTGCATCAAAATCCTTGTCAGATAATTTCAACATCTGTGTTTTCTCAGTGTAGGTGTCTTTTGATTGCCTTTTTCTCATTCAAGTTGAGATTTTCATGGTTTTTGGCATAATGAGTAATTTTATATTTTATACTGAACATTATGAGTACTAAGTATGAGACTCTGGTTCCTATTTAAATCTTCTATTTTAGCAATGATTCAACCTGTTTATGTTAAGAATTCACATTCCTAGCCTACTTTTGTGGGCTGTGATTCAAATGCCAATTTAGTTTTCAAAGCCTTTGCAGTGTTATTCTGGTCTGTCCCACTTGTGTGCTTCCCAGAGGCCAACTTAAATTCTGGGCAGTGTTTCAGAAGAGTGCTCAATTTTCAAATCTTTGCTGTGTTGTTTCTGGGGTTGTATGCATGGGCTGCTCAGAGGTCCTCTGAGGATTTCTCTAGCTCCTTCCTCTAGTTGGAAGGAGGAAGAACACTTTCTCATTATTATAGGGCAGAGATAGAAGATAAGGCACCACCCACAGCCTCCAGGCTGCAGCATCAGGTGAGGAGGGGAAGGTGCATGGTTGTGTGGCTTTTCTCATGGTGTTCACCTGAAATAGGGCAGATGTGGTCAAAATGTTTATGTCCTGCTGAGCTTCCCTTTTACTTTGTCCTTTGGCTAGGGTTTTTTGTGCTTTTTGGGGCTCTCTGTGCTTGTTGGTATTTCAGGTTGTGTTCCTTTTGCCAGCCCAGGCTAGGAGACAAACAAAACAAAACATAACAAAACTCACAGCTAGGTCATTCTTTAAGTCCTGAGGTCACTAATCAGTCTGTTTTGTTTTCTCCAGCTTTCTCTTCTTCTACTTGTTTTATGAATTTTGTCCAAGATTGGTGGGTTGGTTGGTTTTGTAAATAATGGGAGAAATAGGATGGCTGCTATGTGTTCGCTGTATCTTGTCTAGATCAGAAGCTCAAGACTTTGGATTCTGTTTTTGAGTAATGGGATACTTGTGGATGGTCTTGAGTAAGGGTGGGCCATCATCTGACTTACATTACAGGAATATTATACTGAGTGTTGTGTAGAGAATAGACTGCAGAGAGACAACAAAAAAAATCAAAGAAACCAGTTAGGAGACTGGTCCATGTGGAGAGGATGGTGGATTGGACTACAGAGGCTACAGTGGAAGTAGAGAGATGTGAGGGATTGACAGAATTTTTACAGAATTTGCTGATGAGAGAAAGAGGAATCAGAGTTCTTCCAAGTTTTTTGGTTTGAGCAACTGAGTGAATGATTGTGTCATTTACTGAGGTAGGGAATACCAGGAAAGAAGCAAAGTTGGGATTAGGCATGGAAATCAAGAGTCCAAATTTTACATATGTGCAGCTCAAGATGCGTACTAGGTACCCAAATGGGGATGTGAAGTGTGCAGTTGGCTATTCAAGTCAAGAGTTTAGGGGAGAGGTCAGTGCTGAGCATACATGAGTTTGTAAACCAAGAGTCAGAAGATGATATTTAAAATCAAAAATGATTAGATCCCTTATGGAGTGAGTATAAACACAAAGGAATAAAGGTCTAAAATACTGAGCCCTAGAGCTTCCTAACATAGTATCTTCATTGACATCTCAATGGAATTTAATGTACTTTACTATTCCTTTGTCCTAAAACATTCTCTCCCTCTCATTTTATTGACAGCCCATGTTCTCTTGGTTTTTCTCCAATGTCTTAGGATATCCCTTCTTAGTCTTATTAGCAGGTCTTCCCCCTGCCTCCCTGACCTATCTTTTAAATTTTTTTTTCATCTTGCAGACTGTGGTGTCTAAATGCCATTTTCCACTGGGGCTTAAGAAATGGCTGATTCCAGGTCTGAGGTAAAAAATACACGTATATATAAAATACAAACCAGGATTATCTTTTATACTAATAAGTAGGGAAGCTCTTGAAGACCACTGGAGTTATGTCAAAAGGACATAGGATCCAGCTAGAAAGAATCCTCACTGGTCAGATGTGGGACAAGTTGAGCATCAAAAATAATAATAATCACAATAGATTAAAATACATCAGATATATTAAAATTCGTGTACTGATGGTAGTCCCCCACCCACATGGTCACCTTTCAAGGATGTTAGGAAATCCACTTATTCTAAAAACTGGTAAATAAAAGAGAAGAGTTAAGTATTTATTCTGTCTTTCATATAAGAACTGTACCTCAGGGTTCTTAAAGATTTGACGTGGTAAATTTCTTCTTTATAGGAAAATTCCAACTAATAAATGTAGAAGAAATAATAGAATGTCATCATTTTCGGTGCTCACGCCTGTAATCCTAGCACTCTAAGAGGCGGAGGTGGGCAGATCGTTTGAGCTCAGGAGTTCGAGACCAGCCTGAGCAAGAGCGAGACCCTGTCTCTACCAAAAATAGAAATAATTAGCCAGGCATGGTGGTGCATGACTTTAGTCCCAGCTACTCGGGAGGCTGAGGTAGAAGGGTCGCTTGAGCCCAGGAGTCTGAGGTTGCTGTGAGCAAGGCTGGCACCACAGCACTCTAGCTGGGGCAACAGAGTGAGACTCTGTCTCAAAAAAAAAAAAAAAACTGATTCAAATAAAAAGTTCCTGAACAATTGAGTGAGTGAGTCCTTGGCTCACTGCCGGGTGCATGTCCCCTCCAAGTATG
>CAUYRT010108224.1:0-38966 GCA_963574885.1 Lepilemur ruficaudatus
GGACTACAGGCATGTGCCACCATGCCCGGCTAATTTTTTCTATATATTTTTAGTTGGCCAATTAATTTCTTTCTATTTATAGTAGAGACGGGGTCTCACTCTTGCTCAGGCTGGTTTTGAACTCCTGACCTTGAGCGATCCACCCGCCTCGGCTTCCCAGAGCGCTAGGATTACAGGCGTGAGCCACCGCGCCCCGGCCCAATTCCGTTCTTTTTTAAAGTTACATTGACGATTCCAGTTTCTTTGCGTTTTTAAAGTTTAAAGGTGGTTCACATCTTTGGTCACGTTTATCCCAAAGTATTTCGTATTTTTGATGTTATTGTGAATGATGCTGCTTTCTTCATTTTGATTTAATTGCCAACATGTGTAAATACAGCTGGTTTCTGTGTATTGGTTTTGTATCCTACTACCTCGCCAAACTCGCACGTGATTTTTAGTGGCTGTTTCACGGACGCCGCAGGGTTTTCTGCGTGGACGAGACAAAGGCAGTTAGTTCTGCTTCTCCCTGTTCGATCTGACGCTCCCTGCGCTAGCGCAGGGGTGGAATCTCCGGAGCGGAAGTGCGGACAGGACTTGTACTCTGCTCCGGCTGCTAGAGATGAAGGATGCAGACGCCCTTTGTCAGGTAAACTAGTTCTCTTCTATTCCCAGTTTTCTGGAAGCTTCTAAGAAGAATGATGTCAAGTGCTTTGTCTACATCTATTCAGAAGATCATTGGGTTCTTGCCCTGCATTCTATTAATACGGTATATTAAATTAATTGATTTTCAGATGTTAAACCAACATTGTAATCCTGGGATGAACCTCATTGGGCCGTGACGCATTTATTATCCTTTTTTTTACATCTTGTTGAATTTGACCTGCTAAGAATTTTCGCATCTATTTTCACGTGGGATACTGGTCTGCGATTTTCTTTTCTTGTAATGTTTTCACCTGCTTTTGGCACCAGAGTAAATGTTGGCCTAAGGAAATGACTATTTGAGAATTATTTCTCTCTCCTCTTGGAACCGTGGAGATGTCGTGGAGAGCAGGTGTGTGTCACTGCTTCCTTACGTGTTTGGTACACGTCACCAGCGAGGTCGTGTGGACCTGGAGTTTTCTTTGTATGAAAATTTTTAACCATAAATTCAGTTCCTATAATAGACTTGGTCTCGTTAGGTGATCTGTTTCTTCTCGAGTAAGGTCTGGTAGTTTGTGTCTTTAAAGAAACTCACCCATTTTAACTAAGTGAACTAAGCGTTCGATTTTTTAGCGTAAAGTTGTTAGCGACGTCGCCTTACTATCCTGTTCTACCCGCAGCGAAGTCGCCTCTCTCATTCCTCATGTTGCTGATTTTTGTCTTTTCTCTTTATTCCTTATCAGTCTGGGTAGAAGTTTATCAATGTCACTAATCGCGAAGACCCAGATTTTCATTTCTGTGATTTTACCAGTTGTTCTTGTTTCCTGTGTCTCTTACTTCTGCCGTGACCTTCACTGTCTGTGTCTCACGCTCGCTGGCCTCAGCCCAGTGGGCGCCTCTCTCCGCCCTCCCTGCAAAGGCTGATGGGGTCTCCCTCTCCCGGGTGCCGGCAGTTAACGCTGCGGCCTGCCCCGTGCTTGGGCTGAGAAACAAAACACCAGACTAGAATCCCGTACCCTTCAAAAGTGTCCTTCAATAGTGAAGGAGAAATAAAGACTTTCTCAGACAAACAAAAATTGAGGGAATTTGTTCTCTGTAGATCTGCCTTGTAAGAAATGTTAAAAGTTCTTTAGAGAGAAAGAAAATTATATAGGTCAGAAACTCAGATCTACATAGAGGAAGGAAGAGCATCAGAAAAGGAATAAGTGAAAGTGAAATAAAAACTTTTCTTTTTCTTATACTTAATCTAACAGATAACGGTTTAAAATGATAATAGCAATAATGTGTTTGATTATGTGTGCTTATGTGGATAATTTGTGTGTGTGTGCACACACTTATGTACGCTTATATATAAGTGAAACACAAAGGGAGGACTTAGAATTATTTTGTTGTTATTCATTACACTTGTATTTCCTGTGAAGTGGTATAGTGTTATTTGGAAGTGAACTTGGATTAGTTGTAAATGTATATTGGAAACTCCTGGACAACAACTATAAAAATTTCAAAAGAAGTATAACTGACTTGCTAAGAAAACAGAGAAAATGGAATCATATCAAATGCTCAATCAAAACTACAAAAGCCGTAAAAAGAGTGAAAGAAAAACTAGGAACAAACTGCTAGGGCAACGAACCACAAACAATAACAAACACGGTTGACCGTCAATGGTATAAACACACCGATCAAAGTGGATCAACAAACAAGACCCAACTATATGCTGTCAACGAGAAACCCACTGTAAACGTAAAGATAGAGAGAGAGTAAACGTAAAGGATGGAAAAAGATATACCACGCCAGTACTAATGAAAAGAAAGCAGGGTATATACACTAATTTCAGACAGTGCAGACTTCAGAGCAAGGAAAGTTATCCAGGACAAAGGAAGCGTTACACAATGAAGAAGCAGTCAAGTCTCCAAGAAGACGTAACATTCCTTAGTGTGTATGTACCTAGCAACAGAGTGTCAAAATATGTGTGTCAAAAACTTACTAAACTGCAAGGAGAAATAGATTGATCACTATCAAAGAAACAGATGATCACTATCAAGATCCATCACTGTGTTGGAGTCTTCAGCACCCCGCTGTCAGGAATGGATGACCGGTAGGCACAAAGTCATAAGATGTAGCCAACCTCCACAATGCCATCCATCAGCCAGATGCAGTTCATATCTATACAATACTTACCCCAACAGCATGGTAATTCTCCTCAAGCACACATGAAAGAAACACTTACCAAGACAGTGCGAATTATGGGCCATAAAACGCATCTTAACAAATCTGAAAGAATAGAAATCATGTACTGGCTGCTGTCAGATTACAACGCAATTAAACTACAAATTAGTAACAGAAAGGAAGCTGCACGTCTCCAAATACTTAGAGACTAAATAACACATTTCTAAATAACGCATGGATCAAAGAATACCAAAAGAAATTTTAAAATATTTTAAACTAAATGAAAATGACAATACAACTTATCAAAATGTGTGGGATACAGCAAAAGCAGTCATTAGAGAGAAACTTTGAGCATTGAATGCATGTATTAGACAAGAAGAAAGATCTAAAATCAATTAAGCCTTCCCATTAGGAAACTATAAAAGGAAGATCTAATTAAATCCAAAGTAGGCAGATGAAAAAGAAATAATAAAATTAAAGCAGAAATTAATAAAATATGGCCAGGCATGGCGGCTCGAGCCTGTAATCCTAGCACTCTGGGAGGCCGAGGCAGGAGGATCTCTGAGAGCCCAGGAGTCAGAGGTTGCAGGGAGCTACGACGACGCCACTGCGCTCTACCCAGGGTGCAGGAGTTGAAAATTTGTGTCCACACAAAACCTGCACACGAATGATTTATTCATAACTGCCAAGACTTGGAAACAACCAAGACGTCCTTCAGTAGGTGAATGGATTAATAATGGAGAAGCCGCCTCTGAACCGCGTCTTCAAAAATGGGTGGGAAGCATCTAGGTTTCCGCCGGTGAGGACGATGTGCTCTGTAGGGTTTTGCAGATTCCTCCTCTCCGAGTTTGCAGAGTTTTGACTATAAATGGGTGTTGGATTTTGTGTGGCACTTTCCCTGCATCCCCTGCAGAATGGTGGCGCTACCTTTGCCCGTTAGCTGCAGATGTGACACATCCCAGAGACTGGCTTTGGGCGCTGAGCCAGCCTTGCGTATCCCGGGTAGACCCCACTCGGGATTTGATTTGCTGGTTGAGTATTTTTACGTCTGTGTTCACGAGAGATGCTGGTCTGTAGCTTTCTTTCTTTGAGATGCCATCATCTGGTTTGGGGATCGGGGTGATGGCGGCCTCATAGAATGAGCTGCACGGCGCTCCCTCTGCTTCTGTTTTCTGCAAGAGACTGTAGAGAAATGGAATCATTTCTTCCTTAAATGTCTGATGAAATTCACCAGTGAATCCATCTGGGCCCAGTGCTTTCTGTTTCTGAAGGTTATTGATTATTTATTCCATTTCTTTAACAGATAAAAGTCCTGTTCAGATTATTCACTCCTTCGTGTGTGAGTTTTGGCAGATTGTGTCTTTCAAGGACCTGGTTCACTTTGTCTCAGTCATCGAATCTGTGGTCACACAGTTGTCACGATATTCCTGTGTCACCCTTCTGATGTCCCCGGGATCCCCGGTGATGGCCGATCTCACTTCTGGTGTTAGGAACTCGTGTATTCTCTGTCTTCCTTAGTAAGCCTGGCTAGAAGTTCATCCCTTTTATTGACCTTTTCAGAGAATTTCTCCAGTTTCATTGATTTCTGCTCTAATTTTATTGTCTTTACTTTGGTCCTAATTTGCTCCTCTTTTGCTAAAATCCTAAGGAGACAGCTTAGATGATTGACTCTAGATCTTTTCCCCTCTGATATATGCATCGAGTGCTACAAATCTCCCCCGGAACTACATTACACATCCCACCAACTGTGATAAGCTACATTTTCATTTTCATTTAGTTCAAGTATTTTTTCATTTCTCTTGGGACTTCTTTGACCCATGTTATTTACTCGCCAAACCTACTTTCAGGTTTTTTGTCTGCTGAGCTCTAGTTTAATCCCACCGTGGTCTGAGAAAACCCTGTGTGACTCCCGGGCTCTTGAGAGCATAGTGTGCTCCATGGCTCGGGATGTGGTCGGTCTGGTGAGCGTCCCGCGGGTCCGAGAAACGTGGGTCCCGCCGCAGCCGCACGCAGTGGCCACAGCTGCCAGTAAGGCCCAGTTGACGGATGGCGCCACTCAGCGCAGACATCTCCGCAGCGTTCCGCCGGCCGCATCCGTCAGTCACTGACGCGGTGGCGCTGGGGTCTCGAACTGTAATAGTGGATTTGTCCATTTCTCCTTGAAGTTCTGTCAGTGTTCACCTCACGTGTCTGGACCCTGTTGCTGGGCACACACGTGTGCTTCTGCCAGGAGGTCAGCTGGGCAAGGACAGGGCAGCGTTCCAGGGAGAGGCCACAAAGGCCCAGAAAGCAGTGGGGCAGGTGTTGGGGGGGTGGCCTCCAGGCCAGGTGGGCAAACCCAGCCTGGGCTACCAAGGTCTTTCCCACCCCAGTGCACGGAGCCTGCACTGTGGCTGTGACGCCTCCTGAAGGGTGGCCTCCTGGTGCTTGTGCCTTGCACAGCCTCCTGCAGGGCTCCTGGGGGGGGGGGCGTGGCGGTTGCTCAAACACAGAAGGTGCCAACCGCCCTGCCAGGGCCCCTCTGCTCTGCTGCAGGAATACAGCAGCCACGCAGGGACGCCACGGGCCTGGGGTCTCTGGGTGGCCTCCGAGACCAGAGGGCAGCCTCTGACCAACAACTGGCAAGAAGGTGGAGCCCTCAATCCTACCCCACAGGAGTGTGGAGGCGGGTTCCCCCCCCCCCGCCCCGCTGAGGCCACCGCCCTCCTTGCAGCCTGGGGGACCCAAGCAGAGAAGCCAGCAAGGCTGCGCCCAGACCTCCGGCCCACAGAGACCAAGAGATAACAAACCCGAATTGTCCTGAGCTGCTGTGTCCTGGTGACAGTGTCACCCGAGAACGGACACTGGCACAACAGGCTCATGAAGAGGGCCAGGAAGGTCCAATACTGTGGCCCGGGCACCTTCCAGCTGGGTCCCAAGGACAACGGGTGCAGGTCACCAGCCGCTCCTCACCCCCAGCGTCAGGATTGCTGCCAGACCGGGACCAGCTTGTCTCCGAGCCCCTCGTTGGAAGGGGGAGGGACCAGGCCCTGAGCAGAGTGGGGCGCATGCGGGCAGTGGGGGCTCCCTCGGCCCTGGCCGGCCCCCACCAGCTCCAGCTCCTGCTCGCAAAGCAACTTCCTGGGGACAGTCGGTATGGATGTGACAGCAAACGCCATCAACCATGTGATTTAATTAAGAGATAATGACGACGGGACTGAAAACTGCGCTGTGCCGGGGTAACTGGCGCCAACTGCCTCCCTGAGCCTGCGGTCACTCGAGCTTGGGGCAGCAACACAGCCTCGTGTCGCTGCTCCGCGAGGATGACCATGTGTTTCAAACACCTTCAAACTTTTATTTTGCTTCCCTGGTGTCTGAGATGGCTCCAGCCCCTCACCGATTAGTTCCAGCTAAATCTGCTTTCTCTCATCAGAAGAAAAGCTCGTGCATCCTACTTCCAATTAAAGTGCAGAGTCTGTCGGGAGAAAGTCCATGTGCCCCTGGTCATTCGCAGTCCAATCTCCCGAAACCGCCGGAGGTGATCGGGGTGGGCCTGGCTTCCTGCCGGGGGGGCACAACCCCAGGGCTCTGTGGGTCTGGACTGCACACAGGCCCCCGCAGAGCCGGAGCCGGGAAAGGCCTCACCTCCGCATCCTGCCACCTGCCACCTGCACCAGGCAGGTGCCTGAAAGCCCGGTGTCCCCAGCACCCGCCTGCCGATCTGTCCTTCCAGGCACACAGGATCTGGGTGAGGAGTCCCCCAGCCATCAGGGTCCCCCACATGACCCGGCATGGTCTGAGGGGCCGTCGGTGCTGCCCGCGCCGGAGGGGCCCGCGGGGACACTGCCCAGTGGATTGTCACACACACAGCCCGTCCTTGGGCTTCTCTGGACCAGACTGTCGCGTCCACCGCGCATGTGGGCTCGACGCAGCCGCTCCTGGGAGGAGAGTGGCTGTTTAGCCCCCGAAAGAAAAACAGTCTTTCCCAGCTGCTTCCTTTTCTCCAACGGGCGCTCTCCTCCCGGCCCTGCGGGGCGCGCAGCCAGGTGCATGGCCCGGCCGGAGACTCCTAAGCTCCGCTGCAGTCCAGGCGGGGGCCCTGTCTTAGCTACAGGCACCGCCACCAACGCTGCGCTCCCGCCATGCCTCGCTCCTGTTCGGAAAGTGACGGCAGCCAGTGACGGATGGTGCAGGAGGGGCCGTTAGGAAACGTCCTCACCGAAGCGCGCACAGCTCTGGGCTGCAGGGCTCGCCCCAGGGCCCCCAGTCTGGGGATGTGCGGGACTAGAGCCTCTGCAGCCCACACCTGGGGTCGTGCATGGGAGGCACCTGTCTGCAACCCCCACGCCTCACACCCCATCCCACGCTGCCCCTCCGGAGCCCGTGGGGCGCCCACCTCCCCGCTTCCCATTTCCCTCCAGAAGAGGCCCCTCAGGTCCCACCACGGCCCTGCTCCCCTGCCTGCCTATATACCACGGTCACCCCAGGACCCAGGGGTGCCCCCGCCATCCTTGTTCTTCCAGAAGCTTCTCCCTCGGTGCCCAGGAAGCCTCACTCTGGTCACTGTCCCGGCTCCCCCCATGCCCCTCCCTGAGCCAGAGCCCAGAGCCCAGGGCCCCTGACCCCTGGCCCCCCTGACCCCCCTGACCCCAGGTCCCCTGACCCCTGGCCCCCTGACCCCTGGCCCCCTGACCCCAGGCACCCTGACCCCAGGCACCCCGACCCCAGGCCCCTGCTCTCGCTGCTCCCAGGTACCTGCCTTCTTCCCGAGAACTCCAGGCCTGGCTCCTCCAGCTCCCACCCCTCCAGCCGGTGTCCGCCCCACTGCGTGTCTAAAGCATCTCAGACCTCGGGTAGAGCCCAGGGCTGACCGCACCCCCCAACCACCCCAGGACCCCTCTCAGTAGCTCTGGCCCTAAAGCTGGGAGCATCCTGAGTCCCACTTCCGTGGCCCACGGAGACACCAGGTTTGCAGCCCGGGCGCTGCATCCCGCTCAGCTGGGCAATCACTGCTCTAAGTCCCTGGAAATTGGAGCTCATGGCACAGCCGGGCAGGCGGGGCCCGCGCCCCTGCGGACGGGGCCTGCAATCGCGCTGGGATAGAAGGGTGAGATAGGGACCATTTCCCAGGGCCAAGGGGAAGGGCTGGCAGAGACCCCAGGCCCAGACCCCGTAAACCCGGCGTTGGCCAGGGGCCGGAGCACCAGCAGCCTCCGGTCTTTCTGCAGTTCCTGTCCCCAGATCCGCAGGACGGATCCAGGGCCAGCCCCGGCCCCAACCTCAATAAATCACAGCTGAAAGCTCCACGAGCCACAGAGGCTCAGAACACTGATGAATTTTTAATTTTCAATATCTCTGTGTATATCACTTTTTAAGACCAAATAAAATTTCCCACCAGGATATCAAAGCATTTATCTTTAAATACAGGTCTCGTGTGTAAAGGGGCAAATACGGCAATGAGATCGTGCCCACGCCGGGCCTCGTAACTCGGCAGTAATCGAGTGTGGCTGTGCTGCTTTTATTGGAATGATGCATTTTTAAAGCTGCCGGGGTCTAACCCGAGGTGGCCGGCGCCTGCCCTCCAGCCCACGGCACAGGGCCCGGGGTCGCCGAGGGGAGCGTCGTGCTGCCGCTCCAGCCCACGCCCCACAGCAGCCCTGTCCTCGTCCCTGCGGAGGAGGCGCGGCCAGGTGGCAGCCTCTGGGGAGGGGGACCCCAACCTGAGCCCCCTGGCGTCACCGTCACTCAAGCCCCCGAAGGGCGACCCCGGTGTGTGGGCTCTGGGGCCTGGGCCGTGACCCAAACAGAGCTGCCCTGGGAGCTGCTGCCCCAGTCGTGCAGAGAAGGGCAAGGCCACGCCGGCGCGTGCAGGAGAAGCACGAGGGGCGGCCGTTTCGGACCCGGGGGTCTCCGGGAGCCGACACCCGCGGCAGACGCCTCTGGACGTCCCCGGATTCCACACGCCGCCGCTGAGCGCCAGCTTCCCCTGGGTGCAGGTTTGGGGTCAGCCAGCTGGGAGTGCCAGGGAGGGCAACACGGGGCTCTTGGACACCAAGGGCAGGTGTGGACGAAGGACCCCACTGCGGCCCTGGGGACCCCCAAGCCCGAGGCTCCCAGAGGAGGAGTGAGAAGTGGTGCTGAGGCCGGGGCTGCCGGGGGCCAGCTCTGGACGCGGGGCCCAGCCCACAGCGAAGTCGAGGGACGGCAGGAGTGTGGGGTCTGGGGACATGAGCTCGCTGGAAACTGAGCATCTGTCACCGGGCGCCGGCCACCTCGCCCTCGCCAGCCTGGACAGACCCTGGATCTCCCACAGTCCCCCTGGGAAGGGACCCGTCTGCCGGCACCTCGGCCCCCCCAGCCACACCATCCGCAGGGCCTGGGGCCTCTGCTTCCAAAGACCCTAAACCTGCACCCTCCCGCCGGGCCCACTGCCCGTGTCGTGCTCCCGCCCACGCCGGCCCCCACAGGCCCTCTCCGGGCAGCTGCGTGTCCTGAGCAGACGCCCTCTGCCGCCGCAGGCCTCCCCCGGCCCCGGTCGCCCGCACAGCCCACCCGGCCTGGGCTGCCACCACCTGCCCATCCCGGCCGCTGTCCCCGTGAGACCCGGCTCTCCCGCCTCCGCTGAGCAGAGGAGCAGACAGGCCCCACCCTGGCCACCCACCCCGTCCAGGCCAGGTGGGAAGGAGTCGGGAGGCAGAGCTGGGGTGCAGAGCCGCTCTGGGAAGGCAGGCGGGAGGCGGGACGGGCTATGGGCAGACGGCGAGACCAGGCCCCAGAGTCACCCCGGAGGCCCCGCAGGCTCGCTGACCGGCACAAGGGCTCCAGGGCCTGCCCGCCCGCCAGGAGAGGGCCACCAGACGCCACGGGGCCATGCCTGGCCATGTGTCCCCCACCTGCCCTGTCTTTCTTCCTGAACCACCGGGGGCAAGTGCTGGGCCCCCCGGATCAACCCCGAGCTGGTCGGTTTCCTGCATCCACTCGGGGCTGAGCCCAGGTGTCGACCACACCCCAGCCGTGTGGCCGTGGCTGGGAAAGGCGTGTCCCTGACCGCCTGGTTGAGGACTAGGCCTGGGCAGGCCCAGGGACTCCCTGAGGAAGACAAGATGGCACCACTGCCACCGCCCTGCGCCGGGACTCGCCTGGCCGGGCCTGCTTCTCGCACCAACCCCCCCCCACCCCGGTCCAGCCCTGGGCTGCCCTCCAGGTGGGGCCTGCGGGACACAGGATGGGCCGGCACAGCGTGCTGCACGGACAACTGGACAGGAAGAGCTCAGTCTGCCGGCACCACCAGGTCCCCGCAGTGGGCAGGCAGGTGCTCCATGGGGTCCCTGCCACCAGCCCCAGGCACAGCCTCCCCCTGGCTGCCACGGGCGCTGGGCTCCAGGGCCCCCTAGCCAGGTGGGGGTGGCTGGAAGGCGGCCAGGGGACCCAGCCATGCACCGCTCTGCCCTCCCGACGACAAAGCGCACTCCTGTGCCGGGTGTTCGTGGCCGTCCCCACTTCGCGAGCTCCATCCACGCATCAGCCGGAACGTCTTTGTCCATCTTCCCAACTTGCTGCCTCCACATCCCTGGGCAGGCGCTGGTGGAGACCCATCCTCTGACCATTAGGACGGACTCTGCCTGCTGCGAAACGGGCCTGTGCTGAGGCTCCACCCTCAACTGTCCGGAGCCCCGACCTGGGCTGGCAGCCGCTGGGGCACCTGGGTCCCCAGATCCAAGCTCCAGTTTGGAGCCGGCATCCAGCAACTGCTCAGAAACTGGCACTTCCTCTTCCCCGGCGCCCAGCCACGCCCGTAGCTGCCGCGGGTCCCTCTGGGGAGGGCGTGGGGCGAGGTGTGCACGTGTCCATGGCAGTACCACAGGGTCCTTCCGACCGGGGCACCGTGTCCGCGCGCTAGCTGGGGCGACTCTGCGCTCCAGGCGGGGGGCATCGCTGCTGTGCAGGTCATGTGACAAGAACAAGGTTCCCGTCTCTTTCACCTGGGGCACCGTGGCCGGCTGGTCACTGCGCAGGCCTCCGTGGGCCCTTCATGGCAGATGCGCCCGGACTTTGCCCTCCTGGGGCCCCGGGAGCCCAAGAGCATCAAGACGGTGCCTTTCTCTGGGTCACCCCCGGCCCAAGACAGGGCCCACCCAGTGCTCCCAAGGCGCATGTTTCCCTCCAGGTCGCGATGCCAGGGGAGCTCCTTAGAGCCCTCGTAGGGCGAGCTGGGGGATGAGCGTGTGGGTGGCAGGTGACACCTCCCAGCTGACACTCCCGTCTCCCTGTGTGGGCAGGTCCCCTGCCCATGTCACACCAGGGAGCTCTGGTGCCAATAAACACCAGACACCGACATCATCGGGCCTGACGTCAGCCAACCCACCACCCCAGCTCTTTTGAGTCTCCGGCAGCTGCGTGAGCGACATCCGAACTCTCGTGACCTCACCCACGTCAGCGAGTTCATTCTGGTCCAGCACCTTTGCAGTCCACCCCCAGCCATGCCCCCGATCTCTGGCAACATATATCAGCAAAACCGCGTGCTCTGCGGCGTGTATGCAGGCTGCTTCCTCCCGCACACCGCGCCCCTGAGCTCCGGCGCCGGCGGAGCCCGCCCTTTGCCGCGCGTCTGTGGCAGTGAGGGGTGCGTGTCTCCGGGGGTTCTCCAGGGAAGGGCGCCCTGCAAAGATGCCTCCCGGGGAGGTCGCCCCGGCTCCGCGAGCAGCCTCCTCGGGCTCCAGCGGCGACACTCCCGCTTCTGCCCTCTGTGTGTCCGTCCGGGCCGAGCCCATCTCCAGGGTCAGGTCCTGCCCCTTCCCAGCTAACGCTTCGCTTTCGAGTGAGAAACTTGAGCGGTTCCGTTTTGATGCCCGGCCATCCGAGCCCGAGAACTACAAGAGGCAGGTGCGTGTAGGCCCAGCCGGGCTCCTCTCGGGTCCTCAGATCGCGAACTGAGCTGCGAGAACTGGCCTCTCCGTCTTCCTCCCGTGCGCACGCCACGCCCCTCGGAAGGCCCCTCCTGCCACAAGGGGTGAGCGCGGAGCCGCCTGGGCTCCCCGAGACACCTGCTCCCCGGGCGCACGGTCACGGCAGGTGAAGACTTGTGATGCCACCTCGAGCCACGGTCACCAGCACCCCGCTTCCCGCTGGCCAGGCGTCACACACTGCGCTCGTGCCCAAGGTGGTGACCGTCCCCAAATCCGTGTTTGAAGGTCTGCCTCCTCGGAGCAATACGCTGTCAACCAGGATGCAGAGAACCCCGATGGGTAGATCCTTAGTAACTTCCAGAAACAGGCCTGAGCCCGGGGGCCGAGGAAGCCTGAACCCGCAGGAGCTCGGCGCAGAGGCGGCCGAGACGCAGGCGGGAGGGAGGCTGCGCATGCGCAGGAGCCGCTCGCGGGCGCAGGAACAGGCAGAGGCGACAGCGCGAAGACCCTCGGGCAGGACGGAGGCGGCCCCGGGCGCTGGGAGCAGCACCCCTTCCTCCCGCTCGGGCCTCGCCGCGTCCTCCAGCGCCACGTGGACAAAGCCCACGACTGCACCGGCCGGCCGGCAAAGTGTCCGCAGGGCCCGTGTCGCAGAGCAGGTGCATCTGGAGCCCGCCGGACACAGCGAGGCTGGAACCCCCTTGCCGAGGCCCCCACAGGTACACCTGCGCCAGCCAGGACCACAGCCGCCTGACCGGTGCCGAGCTGGAGGCAGGAGAGGAAACTTCCCCTCCCCACCCTGAGCGTCTCCGGGGAAGCACAGTGGGTGCCAGGCTGGCAAGGCTCCAGAAGCCCCCAGAACAGCAGCTGTGGGGGGGTCGGGGCAGGGCCGAATTCAAGCCAGAGGCCAAGCGCCCGGTGAAGGCCAGGACAACAGCCTCTAACCCCAGGCCAGCTGCCCCAGGGACCCTCCCAGCACCCGTGGGGCCCAGCTGAGCTTCTTGCCTGCAGCCCCAGCCCCCGTCAGGCCACTCCGACCCCAGCAGCCCGTCGCAGGACATGACGCACTGAAGTCAAAAATCAGCCGTAGCTCACGCCAGGAACAAGCAGCTCCAAGCTGCCCCCTCTCCCTGGGCTCAGACCCGGTCACGGCAGAGTCCTCCACCACAGCACGCCCGGTGAACCAGCAAACCAGCCCGCCAGGGAACCGCACCCTGCCTCAGCCGTGCTCAGCAGCAGCCGAGAGGGTCACCCCAGCGCCCAGGCCTGGCACCACCGGTCCCTGCTCCGTTCCTTCTGGGGGGCCAGGTCTGGCCTCACTGGTCTTTCCCAGTGGGGAGAGGGCGGCGGGAAGGGGACAGGGCATAGAAAGCGTCTGCCAACACAGGACCAAACTACCAAAGGAAGACTTTATTTGCAGGTTTCTATGGAGATATTACAACAGTGTAGACTTAAAAGAAAAACATTTAAAATTTTTTGTGTGACTATAGCTTTAAAATAAAAATATGATCAGGGGAAATAATAAATACCGCCATCCCGTGACAACTTCTAGGATAAAGGCGAGTCTGCCGGTCAGGTGCCCTGGCCCCCAGGGGGCCTTCCGGTGATGTAGGAAAGAAATGGCCAACACCGTCCAAATCTTGACTTTATTTTTAATATAAAAAAATGCAAATTTGGAAACCCACCCTACTCTTACCCCCTAACATAATGCTTTACCTCTTAAAAATAAAAATAAAGTACTAATTCTATATACATCACATGTACCATACAAAAATGTATCCAAAGTTTCTATTGCTACCAAAGTGTTCTAAATTAAAACGAGTTACAGAAAGCCCCTCATTGTAAACAGAAGGTTACAAGTTACAAAATCAAAGTACGCACAGGCCGGGGCCGCACGGGCGCAGCACGCCACTCCCACCCGCGCTCGGCTGCAGGTGCCTGTATAAAAACGCATGTCGATATACCTTTGCAAGTTTATTTCTCATTATAAAGCAAATGAATACACTTTCTACAATAAATAACCCGCTGGGCGCGCCGTGGGCCTGGGGCGGCGAACCGCAGGCGGGAGGAGACGCCGCCCCGCGGCACGGCGGGCGTTTTTGGTGACTCGCGAGTGATGCTCACAGCACAGGCTCACTCTCCGCTCCTTCCACAAAGTACCATCAAAATAATGTCATTTTCTTTCTTAAAATACACATTTGTCATTGTAAATTTACATCCCGTCTTATTAAATAAGTGGTACTCTGTGTAAAGAGTATGATTTACAAAATTATTAAACATTCAAAAGTCTTTTTTAAAAAAGCTACAAATCAAAGAAAGTGACACAGCAGCACCCCCGTGTGGCTGCGCCCACACCGCGCGGCCGGACACGCCACCATCGCACAGTGCCGAGACGAGACGGTCTCGCAGGAAACCGGGAAATAAAACCGCCCCCCTCCCCCGGGGAAAAAGAATTAAAGAACTACGACTAAAAATCAGAATAAGTTAAGTCTTGAACAATGTACAGGTATGTACAGCTTATCCACACTATGGACAGGACCCAGCCCGGGCCGCCCCCAGCCGCTCAGTCGATGTCGCTGAGGTCGCTGGCCGGCTCCCCGTGGACGCGGCTCAGGTGGTTCGTGGCACGGTCGAAGGCGACGCGCACGGCCTTCCGGATGCTGGAGTTCCTCCCCTCCATCATCTTTAACTTGTCTATCGTTTCGTCAATGCCCAGGGGGACCATTTTGGACTTGGGAAGCCATTGCCTTTTTGAAAGGAAAAAAAACGGGAAGAATCGTTTGCACATCACGCTTCAACACGCTCCAGCGAAGCAGCACCAGGGCCAGTCACGGCGGGGGGGGCCTCCTGCAGGGATGGACGGGAGGTGGACGACTCCTCCCCGTACCTCTCAGGGCTCAGGTAAGGCACGAGACCATCAATGCCTCCTCCTCCTCCTCTGCCTCCAAAACATCTGCCAGTGTCTGCCGCGTCCTGAGTCATCACCACACACGAGCACAGGCACATACGC
The DNA here is from genome assembly GCA_963574885.1 of Lepilemur ruficaudatus. Classification (NCBI taxonomy): domain Eukaryota; kingdom Metazoa; phylum Chordata; class Mammalia; order Primates; family Lepilemuridae; genus Lepilemur; species Lepilemur ruficaudatus. Next base: position 14,680 of record CAUYRT010108224.1, read on the forward strand.
ACACGCACACGTATGCACACGCACACAGGCACACGCACAGACACACATGCAAACGCACACACACACACCCCACACAGGCACGCACGCACACAGGCACACACCACACAGGGCCAGGACGGTGCTCCGGGAGACCCTACGACAGGCCCTCGGGCAGACAAGGCCAGTGTGAGCCCCTCAGGGCCTGATGAGCAGCAGCTGCCAAGTGGCCAGAGGTGTCGGGGTCGGGAGGAGGCGGCAGGATGCCGGGTCCCACACCACCAGCCCTGCTGCGGGCACACCGAGAGCAGCCGGCTCCATAGGGAACACAAAGCACCAGCCCCGCCTGGGCCCCAGGCGAAGAGGGCACGTCCTAGGGCGGCACCTCTGGGGACTGCAGGCTCTGCGAGCAGCACACCCCAGGCCCCACGGACAGGCCGCACCGCAGCTGACGGCTCCTCCTGGCAGCACAGACTGTCATGAGTGCCCCACACTCAAGAGGGGTCTGACCGTGGCATATCGGGGTCCCCCTGCTCTGGGCAAAAGCAGCCCCAGTGGAGGTCTGAGCAGGTGGAGAAGAGGCAGCCCCAGATGACACCGGGCAGGCACTCCAGGCAGGGCCCGAGACTGCTGTGCACACACAAGGTGAGCAGCGGGGGAGAAGGAACAGGGCGTGGCCAGGGGCACCGCAAGGCCCGGCAGGCAGCACGGCCGCTGGCCGAGAGGCTCTGCCGCAGCCGCAGCCGCTACATGCCGCCGCAGCCCAGCCTGCAGACTGCACACGGACCCCGGCCGCCACTCACCAACTTCTCTTATTATCGAAAAACAGGACGAGGAACAGCTTCTCGTCGGACTTGGTCTGCATGTGCTCTCCGATCTTCAGCACGTCCAGGGGTGGGGCTGGGATGGTGACGCCGTTGTGGTGCCCAGGCACTCGTGGCATCTTGGGGTCGATGATCTATCCAGGAAGGACGTGCCTGGGTCACCCCTGCACGCTCACACCCAGAGCCACTGGCCAAGCGTCCCCCACCGCCCCTCCCACCCCTCCCAGCTGCACAGGCAGGCACAGCCCCCGGGCAGGGCATCTGCAGACCCGAGGCACAGGACCACCCTGGGGCCCCCGGCCAGGCGCCACTCACCAGGGCCGGGTAGGAGGGGTAGCCACTGCACTTGGCCCACACCACCTTCAGGGGCTCCAGGACAGAGGCAGCCACGTCGGTGGAAATCCACATGCTGTTCTGACCCACCTCTGCGGAAGGAAGGAGGCCGTCAGCAGGAGGCCAGGTGCCCCCAAGGCCCCGCTGGGCCACAGGATGGGGCTCCTGGGCCTTCCAACAGGACGACAGTCACATGCCCACCACTCGAAGGCCTGGGAGGCCAGGAGCCGCCCTGCTGCCCCTCCTATGAGGGTCCAGGACCTATGCACTCCCCTCAGTCCCCCTGCAGCCCGAGGGGCCCCCCTCACCTCTCACTGACCTGAAGAACCCCACGCCCTCCCCAGAGGGAAGGCCCCTGGCTCCGGGTCCCAACACCTCCCACTCATAAAGCCCCTCACTGCAGACCGGGCTCCTAGCACATTCCTAACTCACTACTGAGTATGAAACTGACACCCCAAATTCAAACGCTAATCCTGGCTCCCCCCAGAGAGACACCACCAGCTGTTCCCACCCTTGTCCCGGCTCTCAGCCCACCCCTCCCTCTGTGCACCCGGCCACGACATCCTGGAAGCCACAGCTATCTGGGGGCCCCCAAGTCCAGACCGGCTGCTGGTGACAGAAGGTGCCCCCAGCCCCGCACAGCAGCCACAGGCTCCCTCCAGGACACTCGTCAGTCAGCCTGTCCCCGCCGTGGCCCCTCTGGCCTGGCCTCGCCCCTCACGGCATAGCTGCCTTCCACAGTGAGAGCCACGCTGACTGGACCCCCAGAGTCCTCAGGGCTGACCAGACCCAGCAGGAACAGCCCAGCCAGCGCCAGCCCAGTGTCCCCTCCCCTTTCCCAGGGGTCTGAAATCCGGGACCCACCACCCTGCAGCTGCAGATGACAAGTGACCTAAACATCGCCAGGCAGCCTCTGCGGCGCGGATGTGCAGGAACCACGCAGAGCTGAGCGTTCCACGGCACAAACAACCGCGGTCGGAGACAGCACTGCTCCCCAGGACTCCGCCTGAGCGCCAGCCCCTCGAGACATGCCACCCTCCTCCCCCGGACGGAGGCCCGGAAAGGGGCACACGACGAGCGTGACCTTCACTCTACACGCAGCGGGGGCTCAGCCCGGGGCACGGCGCTACCTGGACAGGAGTCTACTGTGGGCGCCCAGCCGCTGCGCGCTGCTTTCCAGAAACACCGACCAAGGGTGTGGACACAGCACGAGTCGGAAGCCCGAGGGACTCACCAGCCGCGATGCGGGCCGCCTTGGCATAGTTCCCGTTCTCGATGCAGGAGATCAGCTCACTCCGGTCCTCCAGCGTGTGCCGGCGCACGAGGGCAGGCTTGCCTCGCCCACACTTGGGCGTGCTAAAACTTCAGGAGGAAAACCGAGCGGAGTCAACGGGCTTGAGTCGGGCTCGGAAGCCCTGCCTGTCGACGGCCTCGTCCCAGCCCAGGCTGTGTCCCACCTCCACGCAGGTCCTGCCTAACAGCCCCAACAGCTCAGGGCCAGGGCCGTGCAGGGTCTGGGGGGAGCGAGCCTGTCTCGGCCTGCGGAGCTGTCACGGGAGCCGTGCTCACCGCCACTGTGCTGAAGGCAGGACCCTGAGCGGGAGACCCAGTGTCATTTTAACTGTAGACTCTAAAATCGTGTCTGTAGGCCAGGCACGGTGGGATCCCAGCACTGCGGGAGACTGAGGCAGGAGGATCGCCCGAGCCCAGGAGCTCAAGGCTGCAGCGGGGTGTGGCTGCGCCGCTGCACTCCAGCCTGGGCGACAGAGCGAGAGCCGTCTCTAAATAAACACATGAGCAAGAGCTCGTCTTCACGGCCAGGCAGATTATAAACGTTCACCTTTCGTGTAGTTTTCTTTCCTACTTCTGGTTAAACTACAAAGCAATTATCATGTAACATGGGACACTGCCCCTACGCGGGCACACGCACACGGGCACATGCACACCCCAGGCCAGCGCTCCTCACAAGGGCACTGGGACAGGAGCAGAGTCTCCCGGCTGCGGCAGGGCCAGGCCAGGCCGGCGCAGGGTCGGTGCGCACCTAGGATCGCAGAGCGGGCTGTTGCTGGAGGAGATGCTGGACTCGGAGGCACAGCGACGTCGGGGCGCGGCTTTCCTGCCCGGGCCGCTGCCCGGCTCCTGCTCGCTCCGCGCGCCCCCAAAGCCGTTGGTGAGACCTGGAACACAGGCAGGCAGGCCCTGAGCTCGGCTGCGCCAGACGGGCCGCGCCAGCACGACCTCCCCCGGCTTCACGCCCGCCCTTCTCCTTCACGCTTGGAGTGTCTGACAAGGAGCACCTCGTGTCTGTGGCAAGACAGCGCCTTACTCTGCACGCCACGCTCCTCAGCACCCAGCACAGTCCGCGCAAGACAGAGAACACAGAGTCACTCGCCGAGTGGAATGAACACAGTAAACCACAGCAGACTCAAGCCGCAGCTCACCGAGCACTGTTTGGAGAAGGGGCTCTTCTTAACAAGCAAAGATCTTGACGTGGGTCCGTGGAGGCAACGCACAGGGCGCCCTGCACGGGATGAGCCAATCAGACCCGTCACACGTGTGCGACCAAGGCCAGCGTCCACCCCAGGCCAGGGTGGGTTACCGGCAACACAAAGACACGGTCTCGCGAGCAGAGCTTCAAGGAGTAGTAAATTAAGTTTAAGAAAAGCCCACACACAAAAACCTTGTTCCAAAAGACAGGCGTTGACACAAACCTCGCACTGCAGGTGAACCTCGGCGCCCAGCACCGCCTGCGCAGTGTCCAGCCCCACCCCCCACAAAGCCAAAACCCGCTGTGTTTGAAGTACCCTAAACAGCTGAACAGAACACAGTCATATCATCTCGATATTTGAAAAGCTCTTTTAATAGAAGCAAATCATAGTACTTTTCTCCTAACAAGCCTGACTGTGCGTCAGGAAACAGAAACACACCTGCCAGGCCTCCCGCAAGGTCCCCCACGAGAGTCAGAACAGGAGTCGGTGTGAGTCTCCCCCGGGCGCCCACTCTGGCGCCCTCTCGGTGTGACGGCTTTCCCGCCTACCTGATCCTCAAAAAATTCAATTTAAACATCTGCTTCCAAAGGAAAATGCATAAATCTGTAAATACAGCATTTCTTTAGAATCTTCCGCTGCCCAGCTGGAGCGCAGCGGTGCCGTCAGGCACGTCCGAGACTCCCAGCGCAGGCGGGAGACGTCTTTCTGAGAGAGCAGCTGGACGCCAGGGTTTCCGTCTGCCTTGCGTACTGCGTACTTCCTCATCCTCGGCGAGCACAACTCACTGTTAGGGAACGGCGGTGAGTCGGCCTCGGCGACAGCCGGGAATGGAGACGCAGGGACTGAGCAAGTGTGCTGCTCCCGGCAGACCCAGGCCCCAGGTTTCCCGTAAGTAAACTCACTGACAGAACGCTCCATTTCTGTTGGACTTAACACTTACCATCAACTTAAGGGAAGCTTAGTGTTTTTAATTGTAGCCTAATTCATATTCGTAAGTAGTTACTGCAGGTATTCAGCGGTGTTATAATCACTTTCGGCATTTGGACATGTGTGGGAATCCACAGGGCAGTATCGAAAAAGCAGCCCCCAAATGCATGCTGAGCTGACAATGCGCGGCGGGCTGGCTTCTCGTCCACCCGCAGCGTTCCTGCCAGAGGAGATGGTGGTCAAGGGTCAGACCCTGCGAACTCAAGCCCTGAGGGTCTCAGGAGGGGGGAAAGCACCGCCCGGCCCTCAGGGCTTCCTGAGGAGCAGAAACCCTGCAGCCTCCCAGTCCAGGAAGTCAGAGACGGCCACCCAGCTGGGACGGACAGCTGGACGGACGGAGCCCAGCGCCCCAGGACACGGGTCTGGGAGAACAGACTTCAAAAGCCAGTGCCATCTGCCATCACCGACTGGCACAGGTCACAGAGGAGACCCACCAACGTGTCTCAACGGTCCTAAACAGCAGGCCACCATCACTGGCAGCGTCTAGCCAGCAAGCTTTGAGGCCACCAACACCCACAGAAAGAAGCCCCAGGATGTCACGGAGGGTAGCCAGCAACCCAGGCCATTCGCCGACGGCACAGGGGACAAGGACACCGAGCCACAAGCCAGGTTCAAGTGAGACCCCGACATTCCACCAGACCACAGCCCGTGGCCAGGCCCCTGCCTCGCCAGCGCACACCGCAACGCCCAGGCGCAGAGCCTCTTCTAAGCCGAGCAGACAGGATGGGGCCCAGGTGAGGAGGCTAAGTAATCACCTGGTCTCCCCACCTGTGCCACATCCAGGGCCTGAGCTACGGCCAGCTGGGGAGACAGGCCAGCACAGCCCCTCAAAAACCTGCCCGGCGATGCCAGCCCGGGGGCCCGAGCGCAGTGGCTGCGGTGAGAGCTCGCGCACCGAGCGGGTGCCTGCAGCCCCAGCACGGCAAAGCCGCGCCTGCGACACTCCCAGCCCCAACCCAGAGCAACAAGTCGGCCAGAGGAGCAACCTGAGGCCCGGCCCCTCCACTGACGCCTGAAGGGACAGGACTGGAACGCAGGAAAAAGAAACTCAATCGTCAAGTGCCCCTCTTAATTCTCCTGAGCATTTAATCAGAGGACACGTAACACCAAGGGTGACACAGCACACGTGTACATACGCCGGAAACCGCTGCTGAGCACCTGGGAAGCGGCAGGCAGTGCAGACACACCGTGGACCCAGCCAAGGCCACGCACGCAGGGGGCAGGCTGGCCTTCGCTTCTGGGACACCAAGTGGCCAGGCCAGGCCCTGGACATGTCCCAAGAGGCTGCTGCCTGGGGACGACAGGGCTCCATGGGAGTGGCTTCTCCAAGCACTGAGGCCGGCACAGCCCACCGGGACCCCCCCAGCGCGCCTGGGAGCACGTGGAACGGCACTTGGCCCAGAGTGTTCTGGAGCCCCACGCCAACCTCTGGTGGCCCCAGCACGGGGAGCCCAAGGCCTGCGGTGCACAGACAGGCTCCCTGTCCACGGAGCATCTGCAGACAGCAGGCGCTCACACAGGCCCAGCCCTTCAAATCATGCAGAGAGCAGGAGGGGGTGTTCAGCACCTATCCCAGCACGAGCAGTTTTGTTAAATGCTCAAAGTCAACTCACTGACTATGAAACACGGGAGAGCAGAGGCTCTGGGCAAAGAGCCACGACTCCCCACCCAGCGAGTTGGGGTCCTCACCACTGCCCCACCCCCAAGTGGCCTTTATGACCTCCTAGGAGGCAGAAGAAAGACCGAACGCGGAAGCCTCACGTCCCCCTCTGCTGAACGGTGGCCCCAGGCCCCGGCCCCTCTGATGACCCTGGTGGCCCAGAGGCTCCCCCGCCCGCCAGACTTCTCCATGGCACAACCGGGGCTGCCCAGGGAGGGGTCCGCAAAGGACCTCCTGAGTCTGCCAGTCGCCTGTGACTGGGAACCCCCTTCTCTGAACAGCCCACGCCCACGTGGCCTGCAGGCGTGACCGCTGGGCCGGGTCCTCTCTGGCCTCCGCCTCCCAACCCACACGGATGCCAAGATTCCTCCAGCTGCACCTGCACAGGCACCCCCGGCCGTGGGCAGTGGCGGGAGAGCTGGCTCCCCACCTCCATGGCCAACGCCGCCACGATGCCTGAGGCCGGGCACGGGTGCGGGCTCGGCCACGGGGTGTGGACGAGAGCCCTCCTGCCTGCTGCCGGCGCCCACACCGCCTCCCTGGCTTCCCGGGACGCTCGAGACGTGTCCGCGCGGTGGGAAGCGAGTGCACACGGCACGGAAGAGCGGCAGGCGGCTCCCGTGTCATCCTCTGCTCACGGGGTTTCGCTACTGCCGAACATACGGCGTTTCTGGTACGATTTCAACTTTTCAGTAAAACACAGCACGTAAGATCCCCACACCACGCTGCTCTTGCTGAGACCAGCTTGTGACAGGCCAAAGGCCCAGGCCAGGTGCCCACCCGCGCCCACGGCACGGACGCCCGTCCCAAGCAGGACTTCTCAGGTGGCCACAGCAGGTGTTCGGGGTGGCGGCCAGCGAAACAGACAGCGCTGCTTGGCAATCCGCCAGCGACTACTGGGAGGGAATGGAAAGCGAGGCAGAGGGAGACGGGAGATCGGGCAGAACACAAACAAGAGGCTGCTGCTGCCACATCTTCACACGGTGCCGTGCGTCCGCCGCGAGGGCCACACTGCGTCCCCGCAGGAACCACAGGCCGCATGGGCCGGCTCTGCGCATGCTCAGGGAGGCACTGAGCACAGTCCGATGGTGTCGGCTGTGCTACTGTGGGCTCCCAGGCCACGGCACCAGGCTCTCCTCTGCGTCCTCCGTTACTACCCACGCACGGGAGGCCAAGGCGCCTACACGTCCTGCCACTCGCGGAGGCTTTGACCTACAGATGGTGGGCTGGGGGCCAAGACCTCTCCAGGGCTGGTGTTTGTGGAGTTTAGAGGTTGGACCGATGGTTGCTATGAGATCCGTGAGAATTAAGTGAACGCAAAGCGCAGTGGCCCTCTGCGTGCCGTGACGGCCGCCCCGCACAGTCTGGCACAGCTCCGGCCCCGCTGAGGGAAGGGACAGTGAGCAGGACCCAGACAGAGAACCACCCAGCACATTAGCACAGTGGGAACCTGGAAAACAGTGAGAAGCTGTTTAGTCTGGATGGAAGGGCAGAAGCAGCTCGGCCTCCTCCCGAACAGGCTGAGGACACGGGCGCCCACTCGCTCACGCCCACCACGCACGCAAGAATCTCACAGTGGCGTCTCAGGAGAGGAAGGACAGGCAAGTGCTGGCCTGGCGGTCACTGCTGGACACAAACGAGCAGTCACAGGAGGAGGAAGCTACGAGCCAGGATGGCTCCGAGGTGACATCCACGAGAACTCAGACCGCTGGGCCCCAGGGGAGGAGTCTCAGAGCGAGCGGATCGGTTCTCACGCTAACACGGGATCCTGCAGTGCAGTGGAGAACACCAAAGAACGCCCTACGAGTTCAGAGCACGTGGAGGAATGTTTGGAAAAAACTCAGAAGTTTCCAAGTACTTCAAGTCCTCAGACTGAAGAACTGCAAGTTGGAGCAAGAAATCCCAGGCGCGCAGCGGGACAGGTCAGGTGCAGATGGCGCGGAGCTGGCAACACAGACCACGCCCGGCCCGCCCAGCGGAGCAGACGCAGCAGCGGATGCCTTGGGCTCCTGAGGGTCTGATCCTAGGGCTGAGGCTCTCAGCTGCCCAGGAGTGTGCTTAGGGGTTCACCATGAGGCCACTGAAATCTACTGCCACTCTGGAATAAGAAAGCAGAAATCTCCGTGTCAGTCACGGTCCAAGGGCACAAATATTCTTCAAGAAATGCACGCTGGGGACCATGCTTATTACAGGACTGTGGCAGGACTGCTTTCCAGACTCACGGCTGCCACTGAAAACCTGCAGAACACTCCACTCAGACGTGGAAAAGAGGAGACACGTCATTTCCTGCAAGGGACATCTGACCGGCAAGTCTGAGAGGCTCCAAGTGCCAGGAAAACCACACCCAGAGCTGGAAGCCCACGGGTGGCAAAGGCTCCCGTGGGGCCACCTGGGGAAAGCCACCAAATGAGCCCCCGGAGAGCAGGGAGGGAGGCGGCTGCCGCTGGCACCAGCCACTCGGCAGGGCCTTTACACACAGCACCCTGCGTGGCGCGGCCAACAGACGCGAAACCCAGAGGAGACAGGTGGCAGCCCAAGCTCCATGCTGCGTGTGCAGCGTGGACGCCCAAGACCAGAAGACCCTGCCTGCCAGGGCCTGGCTCCGGGCACGTGACCCACACGGAACCATCTCCTGGCACCCAGAGCACAGCCTGCTGACTCTGCTCACCACCACTGGGACTTTTCAGTGAGCTCTGAAAACCAGGTGAGTCTTTGCTACATTTGGCTAAGGAAGGCCAAAGTATAGTTTTGTTTTCTTTCTTTTGAGACCAAGTCTGACACTGTCGCCCGGGCTGGAATGCAGTGGTGTGATCATAGCTCACTGCAGCCTTGAACTCCTGGGCTCAAGAGATCGTCCCACCTCAGTCTCCCAAGTAGCCAAGACCACAGGCTCACGCCACCATGCCTAGCTAATTTTTCTATTTTTTGTAGTCTTGCTATGTTGCCCAGGCTGGTCTCAAACTCCTGGCCTCAAGGGATCCTCCTGCCTCAACCTCCCAAAGTGCTAGGATTACAGGTGTGAGCCACCGCACCCTGTGCCAAAGTGTAGTTAAGAGAAATTCCCAAGTACCAAGACAAGTTCGATCTATCTTTATCTGTATCCTATGAAACACTTAAATTGCCTATTACTTGGAAACTAAAAAAAGGTTTTATCAAATTATTTTTAAAATGCCAATTTAACATCAATCCATCAAATTAAACTTTCAAGGATAGAAAATTTCCATAAATTTATGTGCAAAATTTTAATACAAATTAAAATGAAGTCTGTCGGCCGTGCAGCCTCGTGCGGACCTGACCGGGTCTGGTCCCCGCAGGGACGCTGCAGGCAGAGCCGGGCGGGGAGCTGGGCGGGGCTCCCGCGGCCTCACCACCGCCAACCGCTCCCTGCTCCAGGAAACGGCGCGGCCCCCACGCCACACTCTCGCTGCTGGAGCGTGTGAGACATCACCCACACCCTGGCGCAGCCAGGAGAAAAAGCACTTCCCCTCTTCCAGGTCTGACAGACAGACACACAGGACCCCAGCTCTGACTCAGGACACGGAACGAAAGGACAAACAGGGTCCAGACAAGGAGATGCTGGAGATGGGACCTGGCCCCGCCCGAGGTACAGCCGCGACTGAATGAGTCGTTCTTCCTCCGTGGCTCCCCCAAGGGTCAGGAAGAGAGGCTGCCAGAGCAAAGGCGAGTCCTTCCAGCCCAGCGGTCCCCCGAAAACACTGTCCACACTACTGACGCAACACACAGGGGGACGTCCTGGTAAATCACGTAAACAGACTGAAGCTACAAAGGCCGATCCGCAACTGAGAACCACCTTCCAGTGCTGCTTCAGCAGATAGTAATTCACCATATATTCAGTTAACAGAGCTACAAAAAAGTGAGGAAATACTAAAACATTTAAATCAACTGCAAAGTGCTGCATTCAGCATAAGGACAGACCCTCTCAGAGGCCTGGGACGAGCTGCCCTCAGGAGGGAAGGCCCCGCCGGGTTCAACTCCAGGGTCCAGCGAGAGCCAGGCACAGCCGCCCACGGCCACCAGTTTACCCAGATGTGCCAGAGTCAAGATGGCCAACTGCAGACTACACCGGAGTCACTGCCGGTGTTAAGAAAACTCAGAGGGAAAGGAAGGACGGGCAGCAGCAGAGAGTGGCCCTGACCCGTGGCCCTGCGGCAGCCCACCAAGAGGCCACGCAGCCACTTGTGGCCGACGCCCTTCCAACCCCCGAGAGGGCGCCAGCCTCAGACCTACAATTCGGGGCTTTTGAAAGAAAAAAACTGCACTGTCTTCTTCTCTGGAAATTAGGAAAAACGCTGCAAAACCAAAGCTCAGCACCTCGCACGCTCCACGCCCAGCTCCCTGCCGGTCGGAACGCGTCTCGGCAGTCGCGAGGTGCTCTCGCCAGCCACCCGTGGCATTTACCTGTGTCCAGGCGCTTTCCCGGGGACTCCTCCTCCACCTCGGAGTCTCCACATGTGCTCCGCGACCTTTTCCTTGGCTGCAGAAGAGTCTCCAACCTCGGAAGGACTACAGACAAAAAGGTTTTGGTCCCTAGCTGAGGAGAAGTTGGCTGGGTTTCAGTGTTCGTGGCAGACTTTGGGGGGCTTACACTTTTCGGTTTGCAGAAGAGAACAGAAGTGCGTCTGTTTACATCGCTTGATGGCTCCGCCACCGCGGAGGCCGCCGCCGGCACATCGCCACTACTGGCGCGGGTGGGCTCTGGAGGGTGTCCGCTTACCAGTGCGCTCTGAGTGCAAGTGCTATGTGATTCATTATCAAATGTGACTCTTTTGAATAGTTTACTCTGCTCTGGGTTGAGTTCTACTGGTTTGAGGGTTGGTGGTTCTGAATTAGTCTCCGAGTTTGAAGGAAGAGGTAATGCATCTGATGGTTCAAGTTTAGGGGGAGATTTATCTCCTGAAAAAATTATAAATAAAGTGATTTTTGAAAACTGAAGATTATAAAATCTATTATAAAACTTACTATAAATGTGAAGTCCACCAAAACACTAATTCAATTAAGGAAACAAAGCATCACAAATAACTGTCTGCTAAGCAGGGAGTGGCCCTGTGGGGCTCAGGCCACACTGCGTGGCCTCTCTAATGCCAATGTGGGCCCGGCACCCTGGGCACAGGGGCCCGGTGCAGTTACTGTCTGCAAAGAACTGTGAAAGATTATTTCACATATGCCAATATTAAATACATCATTCAAGTTCATGACAATCTCTACAACCAACAATTCACTTACCTTGAGGAAGGAAAGGTATTTCACATAACTAAGGGCCTTACACTGGCATTCCAGAGCTCTACCCTGGACCACAGGTCAGCAAACTAAAGGAAACACACGTTAACCTGAGCTCTGGTCGGGTTTGCTGGAGTCAGTGCCAAAAACCGTGAGTGGTGAGTAGCTATTTGTGAATGATTCTCAAGAAAAGCAGTAAAAAAATTCCCACTCATCTCAGAACACACGGACTTCTGTGCTGTATCTCCGAACACTGTAACAGGAGCTTTTTCTTTTAAATCTCACTTCAAAAACAAAAAGTCTTTGGAAGAAGATTATTTTAGTCTCTTTCAAACGGCCTTTGTAAAATTCCCAACATAGAAACGCGAAGTCGGAGAACAGAGGTGGGCGTGGCCGGGAGGCCACGGCAAGAGGTTCTGCCACACTGGGCTGAGCCACTGACGTTTCTTCCCAAGCAGGACTGATTTTAGCTACAGGAAGCGTAACGTAAAACCAAGAGTAACAATTTAAATAATCCTCAGTAGTATATATTATACGTGGTTTCGTTTTTATTAAGCCTGCAAACGTTCCAAAAACCATTTGAAATACATACGGTTAATATTTTAATCCAAAAAGTCATTCTAAAAATGAAGCGCTACACCACTCACAGGCTTCACCGACATCTCTGAGCCACCAGATTGGCTCAGACAAATGTTTAAGAATGATACCAAAAACGTCCTCCCAGAGACAGGCCCAGCAAAGCCCCAGTGCAGAGGGGCTGGCCCTGCTCTGGCGCAGCCTGGCGGGGCTCTGGGCTGCAGGGCGCCTCTGTGTCCACCTGCCACTCAAAGCTGTCACTGCCCTCACAGGGACTCAAATACCAAGGGGAAAGTGTGACCTCAACAAAAAGCCTTTTGTTTAAAAATGCCTATTATTAGAAACAAGCTCATCTAGCACCTAAAACTGACACCACAAAGGCAGAACCACCCACCTGGAGAGCACAAACCTATGTGTGAGAAACTGAACCCCCACCCACCCCGCTCAGACCCCCTAACAGGTCTGGGACAGATTTACAGAACACAGGGGAAACTAAGCTGTCGATACCAGCTACGTCCCTGTCACCTGAGCTTCCACATTTCCCTCCAGTCTCCAGGGCCAGCAGGTGTCTGGGAGCACAGGCCGGAGCCACAGGGACTCGCCCTCGCTCACTTCCTGCCTCCTCTCGGTCCTCACCCTGACCTCACGCTGAGCTGCTCGCTGTGATCCCTGTGGCCTGTGGGGCAAGGCTAGCGGTCAGCCTCGGTCTTGGCCTCGGCAGCACCGGGCAGTGGAAGATGGCACCTGAAGGAGCCTCCTCCCAGCCAAGTGCCGGCCACCCCAAGGGCCCTCCCCACGCCACCTCCGGCCCACCTCTTCAAAGTTAGGGAACCTCAGATCCGCCTCCCAGTCCTGTCCTCCTCCACCAGGGTCCACACCCCTCCCACCTCGAGCTCTTGGCCCAGCTAAGACACCCCGCGCCAGACCCTCCACCATCTCCGCACCACAGGGATGGCCTGACCTTACCACCCAACCAGGAGCGGCTCCGGCACGGCCTCAGCCGAGCGCACTCCTCCCCAGCCTGTCCCATGCTCAGCCCTGTCCTTGCCCTTCCCTGGCCCGTGGGTTCCAGGCCCATCCCCACCCTGCGCTGGCCCCATGCATCCTGTCCCCAGCTGTCCCTGCCCTGCAGTCAGCTCCACGTACAGACCAGGCTGCTGGCCCCAGGACGAGACTCACAGGACGCACTCCCAAGGGCTGACCGAAGCACCCGGCAGGTCAGTGGTCGAAGGCAGAGGCCACTCAGACGTCCAGGTGCAAACCCACCCCCAGCAGCCTGGACCCACACACAGGCCACTGAACCTCCCTGCGCCTCACTCTCCTCACCCACAGAATGAGAAACAGGAGGCTGTGCCCTGCAGCACAGCACCCCCAGACCTGTTCCAGCAGAGCCCAGGCCCCGACAGAGCAGGCTGTCCAGTCCTGTCACCGGAGCGGAAGTCGTTTTGGATGTTAACATGCAGGTATCAGAATTCCTTTAAGAAGCTCCTTGCCTGCTAACCATTCCGTGTTTTATTAACTGTATATGAGATGCTCAGTTAACTTCCAGAACAATCTGCATAACAATCCAACGTAAGAGAGTCTCACACCTTGCAAATATAAAAGTCAGTGTCCTAGAATTCCACTCACTGGTATTTATCAGACCTACAAACAGCAGAAGGTTAACCATGAAATGTTCTCACACGCAGGCTGTGCCTAATCTAAACCAGCTGCTCTACAAAACTCGAAGGCCCAGGTCAGGGTGCGGGACAATGCCACGGCACTTTCCACACCGGGCCACCCGCCACCACACCAACCAGCTGCTTCCTTATCAAAGCCACGAAGGGCTTCGCAAAGTCACCATGCAGCGTATGGGCACACCTCAGCACAGCACTAGCAACCTCACCGCCCCTACCGCCACCCTGCCTGGCACCTCCTTCCTGGCAATTCTGAAGGGATAAAGCCACAGACACGCACATTTTAAGAGTAAAAATAGAAAGTCCTCTCATAGACAACGTGACAGTGTGTACACGGCAGGGAGGTTCTGCTGCGCACACAGCCGTGCCCGCGGAGCTGTGCTCGACTACAGCGGACACCAGAGCCTCCGGCAAGGGGGCGGCCTGCCACCCGCGACCGACATGCAAGCCCCGCTCACCAGCGCGGTGCAGACTCTCCTCCCAGACACCTGCCTTCGCGACTGTGCCCCCGTCAGCCACCTGAACCAAAGCGCGAGCACCGGGCGGACCAGGAGCTCAGCAAACAGACTCCGGCAACTCGAATCAGCAGCTCCCCTTCGCTCGGCCCTCACCCGCACGCGCTCAGTCTCCAGGCGTCAGCAGGGCGGGGCCAGCTGACGTGAGCAGCCCGAACCCTCGCGCTCAGCAGACTGAGTCACGGCCACAGCACAACCTTAGGGGTCCCAAGAACGGTGGGGACCGCTGCCACCTGGCAGCCCAGGGACGTCTCCTTCCTTCAGAAACCAGGGCCTCGGGGCCGGGCTCCCACAGCCACCCTCGTCCAAGCTGCTTCACACGGAACAGCGTAACTGCTACACAAGCATCGTTACATTACAACTCCGGTGAGAGTCTGTGTTGCACACGCGACTTTTTCCTGTGATGACGTTGCAGTTACAGTTAAGAGAGAGAGGGGCCCTGTCGCTTAGGAGCACGTGCTAAGACGTTTTCTAAGTGTCTGATTCTTGGTTTCTATCCCATAGTAAGCATCACGAGTTGACATTTCTGTACAACTCACCAACGTGTCTGTGCCTGTCCCTGCCCTTCTCCAAGGGGCCCTGCCACTCCCGCCCCTCAGAGGGGCCTTCAGCCTCGAGCCAGGGGACATCACCCTGCTCCTCAAGCCATTGTAAACACAGTGTGAAGCCACTCCCGGCCCCCTTTTATCTCAGATTTCCCTTTGTGCATGCTTTCTCTAAAGTGACCGCAGGGCTACTGCCGAGAGGCCCAGCTGCTCCTGCCCACGGGGAGGGTGTGAGCCCCACTCACGCAGGGTCCTTAGCCCGTGAAGCCAGGGCCGGTGGAGGCAGCCGCTGAAACCACTGAAAGGTAACCTGCTCTGCGGCTAAGAGGTCAGGGCTGTGGGGGCAGCTTTCCAGGATCCACTGTTCCGATGATGGTGAACTGTGGACAAACCTCTTCCCCAGCTCCCTGTGCGGGCAGGCAGCACACAACGAGCAGAAATCCGCCTGAAGGACGCCCACGGGTCCGAGGACCACGCACGGCCAGGGGACGGCTCAGGGGGTGGGAAGCGGACCCTGCAATGGGCCGGAGGAAAGCAAAGACCATGGGAACCAGGGGAGGATGCCCACTTGGACCCCCAGGCACAAAAGGGGGGGCAGCTCCAGACTCCGGATAGGCCTGACTGCCAAAGGCTCCTGTAAACAAATGCTCCTCAGAAAAAAAACACACAAGGACCCCAGAAAGGCAGAGGCAGGGTCATGGGCTGGTGGTAGAGGCTTTTCAGAAAACAGGACGCAAGGGTGTTCCACAGTGAAAAATAAAGCCTTTCCTCCGCGGCCCTACTGCGATTCAGGTTACGCAAAAGAGAAAGTCTAGAGCCTGGGTCTTACGCGAAGGTGACCTAAACAAAAAACTCGTAGAACTGAAACAAAAATAGGTACAAATGAGTGAAAAAAGGTGCATGAAGAACTCTTAGCTATCTACACGAGGTCAATTTCCAGGAGAAAGAAAAACTTCACGGTTCTAGTTCCAGGGGCCTAACGCGACAAAGGGACAAAAAGGAGAAGTCACAGGCGGGGAACCGTGCTGAGTCAGAGGGACCAGGGGCTGTCACGCCCGACCTGCGGCGCCTCCGGACAGGACTCCGCGTGCCGCTGCCAGGAGCGGGCAGAGCTGCACACGTGGACAGGGACGTCCAGCAGCGGTGGAAGCTTTCATAAAAAGCACGCTGAAGAGCAACCACACGCGCGTCCTGTTTAACGCTGCTCCCGTGTCTGCATGCGCGGGGCAAGTCGGGAAGGCGACAAGCCGCCCACCGGCTGTGGCGGGGTCCGCGGCTCCAGAGGCAAAGCAAAGCGGGCGTCACTCTCTGCCGACTTCTCCACGCTCGATTTGGTTTCGAATTTTTACCTCAAGTTCCCGTTTACAAACACGACCTGCCACCTCTGCCCTCCGGCCCCGCCCAGACACACACAGGCGACTCCTCAGGGAACCAGCTCACCACCCAGGGTTCACATTCCGCGCTGGCCCCACTGGTTTCCCACTGGGAGATGATGTCCTCTCCTGTTTACTTCCTGTCTCTACCACCATCCTGCTGCCCAGTTGCGTCCCCAGACAGTCTCCAGTTACTATGACAAGAAGCCACCCCCAGGGACAGCTGTCCACAGCGCAGGCCCCACAGGCCAGGGAAGAGCAGTTGAACGACTAAACAGCCCTTCACCGGCTGCCTCAGGTAACCTGGTGCGTAGCTAAATGGCCCTCCCTCAATCTGCAAAGTACGACGAGAACGCTTTTCACTCGTATCCACAATTTAACTCCTTAGCACAGTGTAAGACCTAAGTCATTCTTTTCAAATAGTTTTTCAGGCCCAAGTTGAGAAAAAAAATTTTCTTCTGTGCCCCAAACTTTGTAAACTATTTAACTGAAAAACCACAGCGCAGGCATCCCCACTGTGTCGCCTTTTTATAGGGGACTATCAAGCTGTGAGACTCCGTGAACTTCACGCAGCTAAGCATGAGCCCTCGCGCCACACACGGGACCCAGCCCTGGGACGCCGCGTCTATGCCTCAGCCCGGGCGGCAGGGAGGGGCGAGCGCCTCGCGCAGCAGTGGCTTACCTTCCTCGCGCGCGTCCAGCCCCAGCGGAGCTCCGTCTTCTTCAGAGCTTCCAGTACCTGACCCCGCAGGGGGCTGGCTGTGCTGCTGGCTCAGCTTGTTTCGAAGAAGAGCAATTTCTTTTTTGAGCAGCTTTGCCCGCTTGCTCCGCGAGCCGCTGGACTTCATGGCGCAGGTGAGGTCGAGCATGTCCAGCAGCTCTCGCAGCTGCTCCTCCAGGCCCATGTGGGCTCTGTTGGCTGGGTCCAGCAACCTGTCCACTGAACCAAAGGACAGGAGCATCAGTCGCCAAATCCCCGCTGTACCCGCGAGCACCTCACTAGTCCCGCTTTGAAATCTCCCTCGGCTGAGGCCCCGGGGTGGCCACTGAGGAGACACAGGCCCTCCCGCCTCGCTCTAACCCACGACGGGGCCACTGCTACAGGGAGACGTCAGGATGCATCTGATGGAGAATGTCTAGGCCAGCGAGGGGCACGTGCAGACAGTGTCACTGCAGCAGGGGCAGCGTCCAGGTGACACCTGCAGCCTGTCCTGAAACACGACTCGACCAAGTCCTCCTGTGAACGCATCCTGACTGCGCGAGTGCGGGTGCAACACAGAGACCACCACACGGATATGCTCCACCAACCCGGCACAGCTCCAGACGGACCTGCGCCGACTCTGCAAACGCGTGGCCATTTGCAAACGTGTTAACGTGGGCTGTCTGCACATCACAAATGCCGTCTTAGCTGAAGTCTTCAGATGCAGATCACTGTGTGGCTTTATTAAAACTGGGCTGCAAAATTCACAGATCATTCTGAATTTCAGGCATATTTACTACAAAGTCCCTAGCAATTTCAATAAAACACTAAAATTTGCAAAGCACAAATAGCCTTAAATTAGTGGAGAAGACGGCCAAGAAAAGAGGCCACTCTTCAGAGCTACCTGAAGATAAAACCGGAGCAAGAGAAAAGAGGGAGAGAAAAAAGAGACTGTCCAGACGCTAACGAATTCACCTTCCTCTAGAGACAAGCGTTCTACTGACAAGCACCTGCCTTTCTCACGAAGCAACAAGGCGCCAGCACAGAGAAATAAATATTAACGCCTAAAACACGACTGCCCAAGACTTGCACCCACAACGTCACTCTGAACAAACTTCACAGATAAAACGTTTTTTAGAGACAGGCTCTTGCTCCGTGGCCCACGCTGGAGCGCGGCCCTGCCGTGCAGCTCTCTCCCACCTCAGCCCCCCACGGTGCTGGACTGCAGGTGGGAGGCCACCGTGCCCAGCCACACTGATTCACAGACGACACCTTGGAAACACTCATAAGAACAGAATTCACATCATTCGAAGCCCCAAAGAAAAAAGCCTCCTGATGTCTGGGGTTTTTCAAGCAGCCCAGAAGCCTCTGTGTCTGCGCCATGGGCCACTGTCACCAGGGCTCAGGCACTGAGAGGGGCGCCGGGCACCCCAAGGAGCAGCCCTGGCGAGGCACAAGCCGGCCCACTGGCTCATCTGTTTACACCCCAAACACTGAGGGAGAAATAAATTAGTACTTCCCGATAAATAAATTAGTACTTTACTAGAAGTACTAACAAAGTAACTTTACTTCTAGTAAAATACCAATAAAGGGCCGGGCGCGGTGGCTCACGCCTGTAATCCTAGCTCTCTGGGAGGCCGAGGCGGGCGGATCGCTCAAGGTCAGGAGTTCGAAACCACCCTAAGCAAGAGGGAGACCCCGTCTCTACTATAAATAGAAAGAAATTAATTGGCCAACTAAAAAAGTATATATAAAAAAAATTAGCCAGGCATAGTGGCACATGCCTGTAGTCCCAGCTACTCGGGAGGCTGAGGCAGGAGGATCGCTTGAGCCCAGAAGTTTGAGGTTGCTGTGAGCTAGGCTGACGCCACGGCACTCACTCTAGCTTGGGCAACAGAGAATCTGTCTCAAAAAAATAAATAAAAAATAAATAAATAAATAAAATACCAATAAAGTACTTTACTAGGAGTACTAATAAATTAGTACGTCTGGAAAATCCTTAATTTTCTCCTTAGCAAAAAACCTGGGTGTAGAAATTTATCTGTCGTCCATTATCTGAAAGGTGTCAACACCCAGAGGCCCCCAAGTCCTTTCTGTTCAAAGGCAGCGTGGCAGGAGCCGAGGGAGGGCCTGGGAGCAGGGCCCAGGGGCCCAGGACTCTCCACGGACCCCAGGCAGGGTGTACGTTGGGTCTTCCCGCTTTTAAGGGCCAGCAACCAGCAGCCATCCTGGGAGCAGCCACAGTGCCAGTGGGGCTCCGAGAACTGCCGGCCGGCAAGAGGTCCATGCCAGGCAGCAGCTACTGAGGGCAGGACACTCTAGCAAAGGGTGAGCACCTGGAGGCCACGGCTCGCTGGGAGGGGCTCTCAGCCTTGCGCCTCTCAGGACCCCTACCGACATCTCAGAAAAGCCGCTCTGATCTGACCAGCCAGGGAGCACAGACACAGGATCCAGAGCTCTACCTCGGCTTACTGAGAGCTGTCAGTGGGTTTTGGGTTTGCAATTTGTTTTCCAAATTTTTCCAAGAACATGTGTTAATCTTAAAATCAGAGACGAAAAATAAAAACATATTCCCATTCCTTATAAAAAGAGCACAACCTATTCTGCATGTCCTCGATGCCGGAGCTCTGGAGGGAGACAGTCCCGCCATGCTGGGCACAGAAGGCGCGAACTGCTGCCTGAGGGAGATGCAGAGGGGGCGATGGCCCCCAGATCAGCCAAACCCCACGACCGACCAAGGCACATGGAGGGTGGGGTGGCGCATCCCCCTAGCATAGCTAATCCGGAGGAAGGTCAGGCCAAGAAATCAGGAACACGGGACCTTCAGATAAATGAACCAGACACACCAGGACTTGGGAAAACAACTTTAAACTCGGGAAAACCATGCTTGGAGGTGCTCTGTCAACCCATCTGGATAGTTCACGCCATTCGATAAACACTACCGCCAGCCTGACAATCAAGGCGCAGTGAGAAGCAGCCCTGGTTTGCGAGGACCTGTCTACAGAGGAGGAGGTGGGTGCTCAGACAGCCACGTGTGTGCCGAGGCAGCAGAGACACCTGGGCCCAGGCTGGAGTCCAGGAGGGCTGTGGACACCCCATGCTGAGGCCCCTTCTGCAGCTGGTGCAAACTAGGAGGGGCGAGGGCCACGGGAACAGCCAGAGCTCTTCTGGCTACAAGCGGACCGAGGCTCGCTCTGAGGGCAAATCCCCAACCAAACTGCTTTCTTGGGCTGTAGGATCGAGACATGGGCTGCCCCACGGGGAGCCACTGGCCACATGGGCTTTCAAGTGGCTACGTGAACTGCGGCCGGTCTGAAGTGAAACGTGCCGTGAGTAAGACACACGGCCGGCGGCAAAGAGGACGAACGCTAACAAGTACAACCTCAGTGATTTTCATCTTGCTCTCAGGTTGAAATCACAATGCTTTGGACACACTAAGTTAAATGAGATACATCATTAATATAAATTTCACCTGTTTCTTTTAATTTTTTAGTGACGCTACTGGAAAACTTAAAACCACACATGTGGTGGTGCCGTTTCTCCCGGCCTGTGCCGACGCAGAGCTGGCAGCACACAGCAGGACAGGCCGTCCTGCAGGGAGGAGCATCCTCCCGCCTCTCCTCGGACGCGGTGCCCAGTTCTTACCGTCTTCCCAGGAGAAAGGCCGCCGAGGGGCCGCGGCGGGCCGCTCAGGCAGGTGCATCCCCGAGGCCTCTTCCAAGCCGATGCTGTCCACCTCGCGCCGGGCCTGCCTCAGAACAACACCTCCCTGATCGCGCAGCCTCACCGCGGCTCTATAGAACACGGTGTCCCTGGCATTGTACTTCATGCAGTTATCTACAATGAGACCAAAGTCCTCCTCAAGCTCATGGAGGTTGCTATACCCTTGAGCTTCTAACCGCCTCCTCATTGTGGCAAAGTCCATGGGGTGTTTAATGTGATCCAAATAATCTGGCACCTAATTTTAGGGAGGAAAAATAATCATTTACAAACTAGAAAGGACACTTGGCTTACACTACATTTATCACTCCACATAACCAGTAACCCACCCCTCCCATTTGAGAGCCACACATGCGCACGCTCACGCACACGGTACAGACTATCTCCCCACAGCCAACGAGAGGCAGCAAGGCAGCCAGTCAGATACGAAACCCAAGTCCCTGCGGGGCCCTCCTGACTCAGGCTCCTTCACCAAAGCATGTAGCAGGTGTGCTGGTCGGACAGACGCCAAGCGCTGAGGGTCCTGTCTGAGAGGAGCCCCAACCCATCACACTTCAGTATTTTACAATTAAAGGTATCACTTTTACAATTAAAAACTAAATTTATTAAATAAAAATGAGAATTGAGAACAGAAGTAGCATACTCTACTTAGTTACGCATTTACTAATCAAATAGCAACACAAACCCACACTGTCATACGTGGGACAGCCACGCAGCCGTGAACACCCACCTCCTTCAGACTCACGGGCTGGGCAAATATCCTTGCAGGGTCCTTCTCCTGCAGCTGGTCCAGGACCGAGCGCAGCAGCACGGTCAGGGGGGTCAGCCGCAGCTCCATGGCGACCTGCTCCACCTTCACCTGTGAGGACAGACCAAGAGCCCGCTGCAGAGAGCTGGCATCGGCCGCTCCACGGCCACACAGAAGCTCGAGTCTAAGCACCCCTGCCTCCCACAGGCACCTGTGCTTCTCTCAAGGCAGAGGCCAACGCCGGCCCCACAGAGGCCTTGCAATCCAGGACAGTCACTCCAATCCTGGCCTGGCCCCGAGCAAGCCACCACCACGGGGTCACCGAGGCAGACGGAGGGTAACGGGCAGGACTGCAGGTGCCTGAGGGTGCACCTGCTCTGCCAAGAGCTGCTCAGGGCATTTCTACCTTGTCCCGGAGACCCACAGAGGCCTCGGCGCCCTGCAGGGCCTCACCTGCTCGCGCTTGAGCTTCTCCCGCTTGCGCAGCAGCTCGATGAGCAGGCGGGCACGCTCCAGGTCGTGCCGCAGCCGCTGCCAGTACTTCAGCTTCTCTTTGGCGGCTTGCATCTCCTCGTCGTTTTCTCTCTGGGAAATTAATTGAAAGCTTTCCTCAGTCACACCGAGAGGCTCTCCCTACAAAGGGGCTCAGATACCTGCACAAGTGAGACCCTGGGAGTCTGTGCACACAAGAGCATCGCAGCATGGGGCCTCAGGGGCCTGTCCTGGAGAGGACATGGACTGCCCCTCAGTAGAGGGCCCCCAGGACAGCACCCTGGCGGAGGGGATGGAGAGGAAAGCAGAGAGCTGGCCCCAGGGCACGAGCTTCGCCCTCCAGAGCGGGAGACCCTGAAAGCAGGAAGGAAGGGGCAGGGCCAGGTCAGGAGGGCGGGGCTGGCCTGGGGCGGGGCCGGGACTCCAAGGAGCGAGGACCTCCAGGACCCCGAAGGGAGCGAGCAGCAGGGAAGACGCCAGGGCTGAGCCCACCGTGGCGTGGACAGCATGGGCGGGCCAGTCTCAGTCCCTGCCTCTGAGCCGTGCACGTGGCTATCGCAATCGGCAGCACCTTTTCCCTTCCACGGTGCCAGAGAGCCCGCCCCACAGCACAGGCCGCTACGCCGCCCGCAGCCCGAGACCAGCCACTTCCACGACAAAGAAAACCTAGTCCTGCAAGGGCCACCAGGCAGAAAGTGGCGAAGGCGGCCAGAGCTACAGGGCGGAGCCCGGCCCCGCCTTGGCCCACCCCAGCCCCGGCACCCCCCAGGGCCTGGGCGGGTGGAGGAACCTGCCCCACAATGCAGGACCATTCCTGCCCCAGCCGTCCCTCTCCACTGCCACGGCACACCCTCAAGGAAACACACCTGCCATCTGCAGCCCCGGGCCGACCGCTGCCAGGGGTTTCCAGAACACCCTCCACACTCCAGCCTGCTCTGCCCCCGGGGGGTCTCACCGGCCCCTGCCCCAGGACGCCGTGGCCGTCTAGGGCCCAGGCCGCAGATGTGCTTTGAAAGATTGAGAATCCAAAAGCAGAATAACCGTCACCAAGCCTCACACAGCAATGAGAGGAGCACAGATGACGGTGGAGAGGGAGGCACAGGGGCTAAAAAGGGCCTGGGGAGCCAAGCCCTGCTCCCCCACCTCCCCAGGTCGGGCTTCACGCCACGCAGCTACAGCATCCACCATGGTAGAAATCCCCGAGTTTATCTCAACATTACTGAGAACTCAGGCACGAAAACTGGGTTAACAGTAGTATCATACACAGTAAAAGAGCAGTAAATACACAAAAAGGTGGATTTAAAAACCAAATTCCCAGGTGGGATGCAGTGGCTCATACCTGCAGTCCCAGCACTTTGGGAGGCTGAGGCAGGAGGATCTCTTGAGCCCAGGAATGTGAGCTGCAGGGAGCTGTGATGATGCCACTGCACTCCAGCCTGGGGGACAGAGCAAGACTCGTTTTTTAAAAAAAATCCCCTCGGAACATGTGAGAATCACTTCGTCCGTTTGAAATAGACGCTTCTGAAAACATCCACCAGAAGACGTCTGGCCTGGGAATCTGTGGGAAGTGGAAGAAACCTGGCAACACCAACAAGCCCTCTTTGCCGACAGCAAACGGGCTGCTCCCCGACCTGCTGCCAGGGCCCCGCGCTCCTCCTCCCGCACATGGCGGCTCCGTGACAAAAGGACCCCCAGACACCGGCAGCTTCATCCACTCAGAAGCACCAAGTTCCTTCCTCTGCCCTGAGTGCTTGTTATTCCCACATAAAGATCAGTTCTGGAAGACTCCTAAAGCAGGACGGAGGTGAAGTGGTTCCTAAGAAGGGAAAGCGCGGAAGTGGTCGCCCAACACCAGGAATCAGCGCCGAGTGCCACGGCGTTTCTGCTCTGAACACGTGGGGAGGAAATGCTGGGACAGGGGATGGCCAGAGTCCTGCAATCCGATGAAAACTCCCTGTGCAGGAGGGACAGGCCCCTCAGGCGAGGGCTCTCGGGGTGCCCACGCGGGTCCAGAGACAGTGTGAGAGCGTAACACCCCAAGGGCAGCAGGTCCAGCACCCCAGCCCCAGGCCTCCCAGCAGCAGGGCCAGGCTCCTCTGCTGAGCCCCACACCACCTGCAGGAGCGCAGAGGCCACAGAAGCCGCACAGCGGGACCCCTAGCTGCTCCAAGGACAGACACCCCGAGAGCGAGCTGGGGGACGCACTCCCAGGACGGGAAGGCAGGACCAAGGGAGCAGGCACCGGAGAGGCGCCACCTTGCTCGTGCAGACAGACACACCACGTGCCGCCCCTCCCGCTCCTCCCTCCCCTGCGGTGACCCACAGTGCCCACCACACGCAGCGGCAGGAAGGCCCTAGGACGGAGCCTGCCCTCACCCACCCAGGGCCTGCGGGGACCCTGCCCACAGCCAGGACAGAGTGCTGCTGGGGATGGC
>CAUYRT010108227.1:0-13358 GCA_963574885.1 Lepilemur ruficaudatus
GTAGTCCCAGCTACTTGGGAGGCTGAGGCAGGAGGATCGCTTGAGCCCAGGAGTTTGAGGTTGCTGTGAGCTAGGCTGACGCCACGGCACTCTAGCCCGGGCAACAGAGTGAGACTCTGTCTCAAAAAAAAAAAAAAAAAAAAAGAATTGAGTGTTTGATCCCAGTCTTGAACACAGTTCATGTTCCTGAGGAGGAAGTTACAGGACATGGGTAGGGATTCCACCAGAGCGTGAGCAGCAGGAGGGCATGTGCAGTGCAAATGACCCCTGTGTGTTAAGCACATGGGCCAGGCATTAACAGCGTGAGCACCTACACAGTGCAGGCGTGTGTCCCTCACCCCCCTGTGGTGTGTTTCCAGGTCCGTGTGGGGGTGCACACCTGGGACACCCAGGGAGAGGTTGGTGCTATTTGGACCTTTGTATATCACTAGGTTTGTTTTCCTTTTCAGCTTCAGCAAAGCCTCCTAATAGGTGTGCATATTTAAAATAAAACCCACTTGAGCATCTAAAACTATCTTAAGGTGGGAATTGGCTTTTTCTTCACGTTGGATAGCTTTATGTTGTCCATGGTGATTTGTTCACTCTCCTTCCAACCAAAGAAGAAAATAACCCATTCTGCCAAAAGCCAAGACCACATTGATATGCAGTTTGGTGTAAGAGTGTGTTCAAAGTCTGATTCCATGGATGTGTCTGTCCTCCTTCACAGAGAACATCTTGCTGGGAATATGTTCCACGTCTCTGCAGTTGCCCTGACCCTGTGAATTTGATGGTGGGGTTGGCAAATAACTAGAGCATTCTGGAAGCCTGAAGTCATCAGGCATCAGAAAGGAAGGGAAACTGCTGGTGTGGGGCACAGGATTAAGGAGAACTGTGTGTGCTGCCGAGGAGAGACAGCTCCAGGTGGGGACTGCAGACAGGTGGCACCATGGAAGCCAAGCCCTGGGGCTCTACCACATCCTGCTTGGAAATATCTGCTAGCCTGTGTCTGCCGTCCTTGTGTTTAAAGCCACCTCCTTTTCAGAATGGTTTTGCTGTGACTCTTCTGGTCCAGACAGTCGTCCTGGGGCCCTGCACTGTACCGGAGGGGTACTTGGCAGCATATCTGTCTGTGCCCACCAAATGCTAACGGCATCACTCTGACTCTCCCTATCACGGTGATCAAAAATCTCTCCAGACATTGCCACATGTCCCTTAGGGAGGCAGAATCATTCCTGCGTGAGAACCACTGGGCCAGATAAAATTAAATACACGTCTCATTGCTCAGTCCTCGAAGCCCTGTGCTTGAGGGGAATGAGAGAAGGAGGAAGCCCAGAGAAAGTGCAGGTGTAGGAGAGTTACCTGGAGGAGGAAAGTGTGCCAGCTACGATACGGTCTGCGTAGGTCCCGGAGTTGTCTCACCTGGGGACTGAGTGGCTGATTACGGGCTCAGGGCTCATTACTTCTAAATTGCTGTCTGTCACTGCTCATTAGAAGAGTTTTCATTTGAAATCTGTTTCTGGTTTTTTGCCCTCTTGTAGAGAATAGCGAATGAGGTCACAGGGATTAATGGCCACTAAAAGCTGTTCTGTTCCAATATTTCTCCAAGGAAAACTAATCACCATGTTTTCTGAATCAAAACCCTGAAACGAAAACACTAGAATTAGCAGGTCATCTCCAATCAGATGGTCTGGTGAAAGGTGCCAGCACTAAAACGGAGTCACTTACGTCAACACCCTAACAAAACGCACTCAGGAAGGTGTGAAAGAAGCAGTGTGTGCACATGCCCGGGGCCTGCTTTATCGCAGGAAGTGCCTACATGTCCCACACGCCCCCGTGCCCACGGGTCCTGTATATGCTACACGTACCCTGTCGCAGAGATTATCATAAGAACCCCCTCCGGACTGCAGTGGTCCAGAGAAGCTGTCTGCTCGAGGACACTGTCCCACAGCAGCTGTCTCCACCAGTGAACCAACACCAACTCCTGCAGCAAACTTCTGGGACATGTGGATTTTGTTTCAAAACAGTGGACTTCTTTTTGCCTATAAAAACCTCCCCTTGGTCCTGACCTTCTTGGATATGCCTGTGATCTGCCCTAGCAGTCACATCCCAGGTCACACCCCCCTCCACTATTTCTGAATAAACTTTATGCTTTGGAGACTTGGTCTCTCTGTTGCTCATTTTAGGTTGACAAGCTACGCGGAAATCTTTCAATGGACTTTCATGTTCTTTCTTCAAAACAGCCTTGGCAGGTTGGTGTCAAATAGATCAATAAGGCACGCTAGCAGAATCTTTTAATCCAAAATGTTATAAAGTTTTAATCAAAGTCTCTGGGAGAGTTGCCTCTGCCTTGATTTCCCCTCTGTGGTGGTCCCATGTTGAGCCTGTGGGGTGGGGTTAGGCGTTTGCAGAGTCCTCTCAAACCTCATTCCTTCGTGTGGGTGGTTTGGAAGTTTCCCCCGTTACCTGCTGGGTTTGCTGTTCTCCTTTTAGCTTTTGGCTTCTGTGCTATCAACCAAGTCATTCCACACCCCTTCACCTGCCGTCATTTTCCCAAATCTCCGCAGAGCCTGGTATCACTGGGTGTGACTTGAAATCCAGCTTGAGCCTCCCATCCCAACCTTGCCTTTTCTTCCTCCTTTCAGGGAGATTCTTTCCCGTTTGTTTTCTTCTGTGATGTGTAAACATCGCCTCTGCTCCGAGTCATCCTTCCAACTCCCTCCTGCTGTGCGTTACACCTGGGCTCTTAAGCATATGTTCTTCGTTGGCCTTTGTCTATTTCGCAGTAGCCAGTGAGCCAACGAGAGTCAGGAGACCGGAGTCAAGTCTGCCTTCTACCATAATGAGCCCTGTGGCCCTGCTCAGACCACAGGGCAGGTCTCAAGCGCATTGCTTCATTAGAAGAGGAAGTCTGGTGCTGTCTGTTCCTGAGGCGTAGCTAGAAGACTATAAGAGAATAAATTTTAAAATGCTTTGTGAAATTAAAGCATAAATGGAAAGTTTAGTCTATATTTCCTTCTACTTACCTTGTTTGCTGACTTGATCGCAGACTACTTCTGTTACTCTGTCCAGAATGTTTTCTTTGTCCTATTCAATACTAGCATCATCTGCATTTCTCCCTATTTCCAAGTTCTCATGTGTTCTGTGCATGCACTATTCTTTAAAGGATATGAAGGTACATGCAAACTCTAGGACCTCTTTTCTCCGAAATATCCGAGGTACCATTGACCTAGTTGGAACCAATGCCTTTCAAGCACAAGTGTGCACCTGACTTAAATGGATGTTCTCCTTTTTGAGTAGGAAACTTCCCTGCCTAGTCTCTGCTCCCCTCCATCCCCAGTAAGATAATCATATCATGAAATTATACCATGATCTCCTAGCAATTCTCTCCTCATCTGTATCATTCTCATGTGTCCCTTTTTGAGAAAGAGATAAGAGGAGAGAGGAGAAGGAGAAAAGGAGAGATTCAGTCCTATCTGAGCAAAGAGGGCAGCACGTAGCCCAGACGTGGCATCCCTGGAGCGCTATGCAGGATTGGTCCGCAGGAAGGCTGGAGGTGTCCGCACCAGTACGGGTTGGGGACTGGTGGCAGGTGAGCTGGAATTCCTGCCTGTTCTGTCCAACTTTGGTTGATTTCTTCTTTGGGGTTGTTGATGACTCAACTGTATAACTTGCTTTCTGGTACATTTTAGTCTTCTGTACTTTGATGAGAAAAAGAAGTATTTTATTATAGCCTGCCTCTATTCCGTGAAAGGATCATGGTGAGGAAACTCTGTGGGTCTCCCCTGAGCTGCAGCACACATTTCGGAATCAGAGACATTGAAAGCTGAGGGATTTTATTGTATTTCATACTCTGCGTGGCAATAGCCCTGCTTTTCTTTCCCCACCTGCTGTGCAGCAGTCACCACTCCGAGTTCATAGGCAAAGGAACCATTTGCATCTCAGTGAAACTTCACAGCTCGTGGCTTTGATGACGTGCCCGCCACAGTGGAGACTTTTTAGGATCGTTTCTTCTCAAGGGCACAGAGAGGAAGGGCTGTCCCCCAAATCATATGAAGCATTCTTTCTCTCCTTGGTGTTGTTCCTACCAAGGGGGCTTGAGAGGACTTTGTTAACCAGCATAATTCAGCTTGGAGACCAGTAACTTTATTTACACTGGATGGTTTCTGCTACTTTTTCCTACACGTCATCTCTGAAGGTACCTGCTGAGAGATGACACTCCCTGGTCAGGGTGCAGGGTCCATCCCATCATTTCAGCTGGACTCCCAGAGGCACATGTGCCAGGAAGCACCATCCCTGCTGGGCCATCTCATGGGGAACAGGGTTTTCAGGCTTTTTCAAGGGAGCTAAGCTTTTTAATCTTTGGACCAAAAAAGGAAAAAAGTAGTATTACATTTTCCAACCTGCAGTTAACTTTAAAACTGCAAAAAGAAGGAGAGTCGGTATTCAGCAAAGTTGGATAAAGAGGAAGGGAAGAGATAATTATCCTCGAGGTCCGACTAGAGTAAAGGAGAGCAGAGTGCAGGCGTGAGCAGGAGCTTCCAGGCTGGCGAGGGGATCCACCAGCAGAGCTCTTCTGGAGGGGAATTTGGCAAGAGTACGAAAGTCTGGGCATTTTGCATGTTCTTGACCCAGTGATTGCACATATAGAAAGTTATCCTGAGGAATAATCGCAGGTCAGCTTGTTCATTAAGCTACAAGTGTGTTTATAATGGTGCTCTTGATAATAAAGAAACATGAAAAACTTAAACGTAAATTGTCTAACTTACTGTGATGTTAACTCTTGCAGAAATTATTCCATTTATTAAGTAAAACCAGAAAGTTTCAAAAGCAGTATACACAGGTATAGTAATCAAAAGAGTGTGGTGTTGGCATAAAGGTAGATATATTGACCGATGGAATAGGATTGAGAGTCCAGAAACAAACCCACATTTCTGCGGCTAATTGATTTTCAACCAAGATGCCAAAACCATTCAGTGGGGAAAGAGTCGTCTCTTCGATAAGTGGTGCTGAGACAACTGGGTACCCAAATGCAAAAGAATGATGTTGGACTCCTACTTCACACCATATAAGAAAACTAATTCAAAATGTATCAACAACCTAAATATAACAGCTAAAACCAAACAAATCTTAGAAGAAAGCTTAAAGGTAAGTCTTTATGAGCTTAGTTTTGGCAGTGGATTCTTAGACATGACACAAAAAGCATGAGCAACAAAAGAAAATGTAGATAAATTGGACTTCCAGGGCTGAAGTCAGCTAAGGCGCAGCTGGAGCCAGCCACTGCTGACCAGGATGTGGCCTCTCCTTCTGCGGTGGCAACGGTGCTTCTTAAGAACCGAAGTCTGGTTGGATGAGGGGGTTCCGAGACCTCCAGGACGGGGGCACTGGGTAGGGCTCGCAGCCTGCAGTGCACCCGTGCCTGGGGCCTTGCTCACACCTGACCACCTGCAGGTCTGTGCTTTGGCCACTTGCGCCTCCAGCCACTGTCTTTGGCCACATCTGTGGCTGGTGGGTCACACTGTGGCTGTGGCAAGGGGTATAGCAGTGAGGACTGAGCTAGCAGAAAGGCTGGAAAGGGCCCCGGGCTATTTGGGCAAGGAATTCTGGGGCTCTGGAGCTCTGCACAGTGTTCCAGAAGCAGGATGCCCTGGGTCCCGGTAGCCATACCCGTTCAGCTCCGCAGCCTTTTCATTCTGGAAAGACTCAGGTGGCTGGAGGGGAGACAGAGGAAGTCTATGAAGTGCAGGGCCAGGGGCAGGTGTGACTGGTGTGATGCCAGCGCTGCGAGGAAAATGCCAGAGACAGGGATAGGACCTCGGGACCCCCGCCATGCTGGGAAGGAGAGTCCGGCAGGCACCCACTTGGGGAGGGGAATCCCGTTCCTCCATCGACTCAGCCCCTGGCCTGCTGGAGATGCCAGATGAGGCCAGAGGAGCCACCTTGGCCCTGCCCTGCCAGCCCCTCCAGTGTCCAGAATGGTGCTGCCCACCCACTTCCACCCTAGCTGGTGCGTGGAGGGCACCTGTGACCCAGGCTGGGGCAGAGCCTGGCAGGCTATCTGCTGGCTCCATGGAGTCAAAGGGAGCAGGAGTTGCCAGCAGTCCCCAGGGACCCTGGAGCGGAGTATCCCTCCAGTGTGGGCCGCATGGGGAGGCCAGCTACTAGCAGCGGTGGGGAAAGTGGGGAGAGACCTGCCACTGAGTCATGCCCAAGCCACATCTGGGGCCTTCTGCTTCACAATAAGTGCCCTCTGCTTAATGTGACAGGGGAGGAGGAGTGGCCAGAGTCTGGCCTAAGAGGGCCAGTGCGAAATCCCACGGTCTGCAGGTGGCGTCGAGGTACAAGCCAGGGTGGGGAGACAGAAGCTTAGCAGCTGGGAGGACAGAGCCCAGCTCTTCTGGAAGACCCGGGGCTGAAGGTGACCCACTCTGTGCCCCACACAAAGTCCATTTTCTGGCTTTTTTGTCGGGTGAATGAAATAGCTCGGGCTCAACACTTCAGCTGCAGAGTCTGAAATCAGGCTGGCCTTCTCCTCACGATTCCTCCTGTTGCTCTGTCACACGCCCTCCATCGGCCCAGCTCCACCCTCGTCCTCGTCCCGATGAGCACAGTGCTCCTTCTCCTCCCTTGGTTTCTCCTGGAGCATCTGCCTTGGGGCTTGGGCCACACGGCACTCCCAGAGCCCAGGATCAGGCTGGTCTCCCTGGGACCGATGGTCCACTCGGTGTCCATGCAGATGTGGCTTGTCTGGTGTGGAGCGGAGGCTGAGCAGTTAGGCACGATTTATGGTGACTCATTTATGCACCTGGACCTCAGAATGCCATCCAGGGCCGTTTGGCCCTCCCAAACCTGACACACACCATGGGCGTCGCCAGCCTCTGTCTGTGAACATTCCAGAAGCGCGACGGTGCTGGTGGTTCTGCTCAGGACCCCTGGCCCACCTCCCGCCGAGAGACCAGGGCCAGCAGTGACCGCTGTCCTGTAATGGATTTGTTCTGAGCCTCTGCATTTCTTGCCCAAATGTGCCTCGGTTCAGTTTAGCTAAGCAGAAAAAATTTGCTTCCCCGGCTGGGATTTTGAACGGTGATTCATTTTGGTGGAAGTGGCTATAATTAAAAACAGCCACAACAAAAATGAGACATGAGAGCATACGAGTCCCGGACAGTCGCCGAGCCCAGGGTCCCCACCACAAAGACAGCAGATGTGCAAGCAAATTAAATTTACAGCTCACTTGTGTCCCCTTTCCAGGGGCGTGCTCTCAAGATGGGCCGGTTTATGCAAGGGATTATAAAGTGTGGAAAGCCTTTCGTGGAAATGATTATGCATAATTAAAGGTCATTAGAATGTTGAAAATACATAGGTGTGAACACCAGGAAGGAGTGATGTTTGCTCTGGGTGGGGGGTGTCTGTCTGCCACAGACTCGCCCAGACAGACCCCCCCCCCGACGTGGAAGGACAGTAGTTCAGGGCAGCCCCTGTGCAGATGCTGCCGCGTCAAGGTTAGCTCAAGGTGGACGTGGGAGCAGCACCACAGCGGCGCCGGCTCAGATGGAAGGGAGCGGAAAGCTCATGGCCTCCCAGCCCTGCTGCTCTTCCAGCTGAGGTCAGTAGGGCTGGGTTGGGAAGCCCTGCCGAGAGGGTGACAGGGGGGACCTGCCAGGGACAGGGAGGTGCAAGGTTTTTGCACTTTATGAACAGCAGTGGGGGCTCAATGCCAGCTCCTTAGGGCATTGCTCAAAGGCTGCATTGAACATTGTCTGTGCATTCAAATATAATATGCCTTTGAAATATTTTCACTGGCCTAACCACATGGGGCAGTGCCTGGGACATTCCCACCCATTCGCCCTGGGTGAAAATATTTTCTGAGATGATATCTGAGTAGTGAGATTTAGGGATCAGGAAAGTGCAGGTCAAACTCCTTCTGGCTCTGAGTGGAGGTGTGCAGGAGCTGGGCACAGAGGGCTGTCCCCTCCCTCTGGTGGGGAGAGTGGCAGCTGGTGCGGGGTCAGCTGGGGATGCCTTCCCTGTGGGGAGATTCCACGTCAGCTCTTTCTCCTCCCTCCTTTGCACTGTGGCCCTCCTCACACTGGCGGGAGGTATAGGGAATGCGGCTGTGCGGGGCTCATGTTACTGGTCCCAGAGAGGTTGGGCAGTGAGTGTTGTTGAGAAAGACGGGACCAGTCCCCAGGATGGGCCTGGGGTCCAGCTCCCACCTAGTGATCTGGCATGTGCAGGGAGTCTGGGCTGTCGCTGTCACACCCAGACAGTGACTTGCTGGAGCCTGCACCTTAGGGCCACAGGGCAACGTGGCAGGGCCTTGCTCACCTCCTGCCTTTTCAGACGTGACTGCCCACCTGGCTGCCTTGGAGACTCTCGTGATCCGAGCGGCCTGCCTGCTCGCCCAGGTGCTTGAATTTCCCAGAGGGGGATGGAGCTTCGGGGTCTCTTCTAAGAACAGTGAGGGGAGGTGCGAGCACCAGGATGCCCTGTGGTCATGGTCGGGTTCGGGGAGGCTGAGCTGGTTGGCTGAGCTTCTGCACTGATGATGCCGGAGACCAAAGGACCCACCACCCCACGTGGCCCTGTGCCCTGCACCTGCACGTGTCCTGGATTTCAATCCTCCATCTCCCTGCAGAGGGGAACCAAGGACACAGGCTTTTTGTCACTCCAGGATCCCAAGCTGTCATTGAACTTCCTGTCTAAGCCTCACAGGGTGGCTGCAGGGACTCAGGAAGCCTTTTCATGTCAGCGCTGCTCTCAGCGATGATGCAGCGAACTTCTGGCAGGGACCGTCTCCTGCCTGCTTCTGGAGGCCCAGCGCCGGGTGTGAGACGGCGATTGGAGCCAGGTGTCGGAATCTCAGGAAGGGCCAATGCAAGGTTGCCAGGGCTGCGGTCGCAGATCACCACTGACTGGGTGTCAACATGGGTTTATCGTCCTGCAGACCCTGGAGGCTGGAAGTCCCAGACCCAGGTGTCAGCAGAGCCAGTTCCCTCTGAGGCTCTGAGAAGGCACCTGTTCCAGCCTCTCTTCAGCTTCTGGAGGTCGTCCTGGTGTGTAGAACATGACCTCGATCGCTGCCTTCATCTTCACAATCCCCCTTTTACAAGGATTCTAGTCACAGGGGTTAGGCTCCCCCGCTCCAACACGATACCTTCATCTCAACCAACCACATCTTCAGTGGCCCTATTTCCAAAAAAGGTCACATTTGAAGTACTGGGATTAGGGCTTCCACATATGAATTTCGGGGAAATACAATTCAACCCATGACAAGCCGAGACTGACGTTTAGGGCTTGGCGTTCCCTACTCACAGAGCAACAGGACAAGACTGTGCTACCCTGGCTGGACTAGTCTCGGTAGAGAGACAGGACATCACCTTTAATTTCCGTGAGAGTATGAATGAAGTACAGTGCAGATGAGCTCCGAGAGCGAAATAACTTCAAGTTCTAAGGTGCTGATTAAAGGAGTCTGGGACCTTGTGGTTGTTCTTCAAATTCAGCAGCAAATTACTCTGAAAATAGTTAGGTACATCAGCACCTCTTTCATTCAGACTAATTAAAGGGAAGACTAGTCTTCAGGGGTTCTCTTTATAGATTTCCTTGAGAAATGTTCCGTACTTTCGTTTTTCCAGCCTGGACTCAGCCCGCCCCGCACGACAGAGGCCCTGGGTGGGGTCGGGGTTGGAGTGAACAGAAAGCAGCGGGGGCTTGTCACGGCTTTGTCAAGGGCAAATGCTTAGAACTAACTGGGGAAAAGAGGCCTTTATTTACTTTTGTTTGTTTTTAATAACTTGGTAATTTTTTCCCCATAGAAAATGAAAAATGCCCAAATCCCTGATGTGTGGTGAGATTCGATGGTATTTTTCAGTGAGGCACACAGAGGACAGAATGGAAAGTCAGAGAGAGGTGGGGCTTTGTGGGGAGCAGGGCAGAGGGTTGTTATGGGGGGAAGCTCACGCTTGTTGCGTTAAAACCATGGCCACCGTGCGAAGCACCCTGTGCCTTTGGCATGGAACAACCGTGGGTGGCCCTTCTCTTCTCTGTCTTACAGCAAGACCTAGATTAGAGCAGCCTTACAAATTTTCGTTAACATTGCCTTCGCATAAAAACTATAGCATAGCGGATTTTCTTTCCTCAAATCTTCCAGAAGATATTATATATTATGCTTCTAAATTACATGTGATAAGCATTTATTAAGCACCCATCTGTGCTGGGCAGCTGGCCTTCCGGAGTCCTGAGGATGGGCACGAATGCCATACCAGTGAATGATTTTCCATTTATTGGTAAGCGTGTGGCAGTGGCCCTCCTGGAAGGTGGGAGACAGAGAGGAGTGAGTAGAGTCTGTGAGGGCGAGAGGAGAGCTCGAAGGTGCCAAGAGGGCATTCTAAGCTGGGCAGTCTCTAGGTTGGGTTTTAAAGGAAAGCGAAGCAGGCAGTGTGTCCCGGAGCTCACTAGCATAATCCAAAGCAGAGAAGAGGGTGCTCAGTGCCCCAGACATTCTCTGGATGCAACTTGACTCACCACAGGGAAGGTTTCAGGTTGCACAAGGCATAGCAGGTTCCCAAGTGCCCATCCGAGGTGAGAAGCAGGACAGGAGACAGCAGGAACTGTCTTGGTAGAGTACTGTTTGGCTTTGATCACATCTCTTTGATAAAGGGCTGTGTCGACTAATCACTTCTTCATTTCTATTTGGAAATGTTGCCCTATCTTTTAAGCCCTGAATATTATTATTACTTTTCTTTCAAACCACTCATGGAATTTTTAATCCCAGCATCTTGAGACACTTGAAAGAGCCACCAAGAGAGCTTCCCCATCTATGGGTGCTGTTGAACTTTCTGTCTGTGTGGAAGGCATGGATGCCCAGTGCCTTCTTCTGGGAAGAGCAGGTGAACAAGCTCCCTTTGGGCGCCCTTCTTGCATTTGTGGCAGCTGCTTGGTGGGAGCTCTTTCCCCCCTCTGCAGAGACAGAAGGGGCCAGGACTTTGGGAAGCTGCCTTTTCTCTGCACTCACTGCCCCCTGATGGGGGTGACTTCAGGCATCTTGCAGAGAAGATTAACTGCCAAGGTAATAAAGGCAACTGTATTTAATCATTTTCCTAATTAATGCATTTATTGCAGCTCCTTGCCGCTTTTCAGGCTGAACCTAATGAGCAAGAAGGAAGTGAGTGTCACAGCAATTCCACGTTTTCACCTAAAGGTTAATTAACCTGGAGATTATCTGGGAGACGACACCCACTCCGCACTGGCAGAGGAGACGCAGAGTCGGTGCTAAGTGCGTGCCGTGCCTGAGTGTGGGGCAAGGTCACAGAAAGTGAGAACTTTGGCCGATAGCTGTAGCCTTTGAGGGCATGTTAACGTGGATATTGATTTAATTCAGCACAGAACGCATTGTACTTGGAAGCTTCTAGTGAAAGAGAAATGAAAGAAAAGAGGTACTGAGCAAGTCCATACATTGAAAAGGTGCCTCCATGCTGGTGCTTGAGTGAAAATAGCCTTTGTGTCCCTTCACATATCGATCTCGTTCATATCTTCCATCTACAGCCACGCTGAGCTAACAGATCTCTTCAAATAAAGCCACCGGTAGACCTCCGCAGCGAGGTCTTCTGAGCAAGCCGGCGGATCTTCCAAACGAGCGCGTTTGCTCGTGGTGTTGGTGAAGGTGCAGTTTCGGACTGTAAAGGGCGCAGTGCCCCAGATCCACAGAAACACCCTGCTCTGTTTATCAGCAACAGTGGGGAAGTCGGCTTAGCCCACCCTGAGAACTCAAGAAGAGAAAGAGGCTTGCCCTTCTGGGTCGGCGCTCCTAGTTGTCTGAAAATTAGTTCACCATGGTGCATAATAAGATTTGTAAAACCAAAAATAACAGTGCTCTTCCACCCCCCATCGGTCCACAAAACTGAAACACAGATGAAGCACGATTTGGGAAAGTGCACATCAGAAATCTTTAAAGTAAACATACGCTTAGGCTGAGCGATTGCACTTATAAAAATGTTATGCCACAGAAATAATCACAGATGTGCATAAATATTTGTCCCAAAATATATTCATTATGTCATTTTTAAATAACATAGTAAAATAATAAAAGAAAAAAGTCAGAGATAGCCTAACACATATTATTCATGTAATGTCGGGCATACTGCCACTCTGGGCCTCAGTTTCCTGACTTGTCACTGCACACGATTGCTTTGAGATTCAGGTGAGACAGTGCCTGTGAAGTGCTGAGAACAGTGTCTGCCCCACAGGACGCCTTCGGCACAGCTAGCTGTGACTGCGGCTGTTGACATGAGTGGTTAGAGAGGGCGGCGTAATGACAGGGCATAAAGTTGTCATTAAAGTGATGTTGACCTTTTGCTGAACAGAAAATTGCTTATAGTAAGTGGAAAAAGTAAATCATTGAGTAAGCACAGCATGATTCTGTGTTTAGACAAAGGTACCGCGTATGTGTGCGCATACACATGTACTACAGAAGTACAACATTTTATGTATAAATACAAATATGAGAACATTAATAAAATGTTAGCAGTGGTTTTCTTTGGATATGGGATTGAAAGCGATTTTAGTCTTTGTGTTTTGTCATACTTTCCAAATTTTCTACTGTAAAAATACGTATTCATTTTTCATTTAGGAAATGTTCTTTTAAAATTATATCTATTTGATTTAATTCAACGTCATATTCTAAAATTGAGAGCTTAGAATTGAACCTAAGAGCCATTTATCGTGAGAGAATACTGTTCACATATTTGTAGGTAAATACACAGCCTAAGTTATAACGTTATTTGTGTCTAGTGATGTCATTAGACCGAAGGCAGGAGAATGAACAATTTAGACAAAATGGTACCTGTCACTTAAAGAACTGGGACAGGAGATGGTCTCTATGTTCCTGGCATTATAAACATTTGGGGTCTGTTCCATCCCGGGGTACCAGTGTTTGTCAGGACTGCATGGCCCGACCCTTCAGGTTGTCCTGCAACCCCAGAGGGCAGTGCCCTGGGTCCGGAGACCAAGGGCCAGCCTGGGTGAGGAGGCGCGTATGCTCCCTGCACCTCGTAATTGGTATTTTTGACCCTCTGACCATGGCTCCTTAGCCGCTGAGAAGATAGAAGCCAAACAATACGGAGAGGTGTGGATGAAGGAAAGTAAGGTATTTATTAGCATTGCTTTTGAAATTATTCAAAAAGCACTGAGACTGGAAATGTATCCTGTTAACATTTTTCCCTTAAGATTCAGTCTGCAGTCGGGCGCAGTGGCTCACGCCTGTAATCCTAGCACTCTGGGAGGCCGAGGCGGGTGGATAGCTCAAGGTCAGGAGTTCAAGACCAGCCTGAGCAAGAGCAAGACCCCGTCTCTACTATAAATAGAAAGAAATTAATTGGACAACTAAA
>CAUYRT010108229.1:0-37125 GCA_963574885.1 Lepilemur ruficaudatus
AAAAGAAAAGAAAGACCTTTTTTTTTTTTTTTTTTGGAGATAGTCTCACTCTGTTGCCTGGGCTAGAGTGCCGTGGCGTCAGCCTAGCTCACAGCAACCTCAAACTCCTGGGCTCAAGCGATCCCCCTGCCTCAGCCTCCCAAGTAGCTGGGACTATAGGCACGCGCCACCATGCCTCGCTAATTTTTCTATATATTTTAATTGGCCAATTAATTTCTTTCTACTTTTAGTAGAGACAGGGTCTCGCTCTTGCTCAGGCTGGTTTCGAACTCCTGA
Source organism: Lepilemur ruficaudatus (assembly GCA_963574885.1). Lineage (NCBI taxonomy): Eukaryota > Metazoa > Chordata > Mammalia > Primates > Lepilemuridae > Lepilemur > Lepilemur ruficaudatus. The sequence goes on from CAUYRT010108229.1 coordinate 277, forward strand.
CCTTGAGCGATCCTCCTGCCTTGGCCTCCCAGAGTGCTAGGATTACAGGCGTGAGCCACCGCGCCCAGCCAAGAAAGACGTTTTAAGACTACTGACAATTTAAAGCAAAAATAATTCCTGGTAGGGTTTATAATGTATAGAAATAAAATATATGGGAATAATAGCACAATGGACGGGAGGAGGTAAATGAAGTTACCCTGTTGCAAGGTTCTTACCTTATATGAAAATAGCACAGTATTTTTAAACAGATTTGTTGTAAAGGAGTGAAAGATGTGCCACCCTCAAATATGCCAAATTGATACACTGATTATTTCAAGTTGGAAACGCTGGAGAAATTGTAGTTTTAGGAAGGGCAAGCTGACTGTCTCTCCCTGCATACAGCAAGCCATGAAGATTCCTCTGTGAGGGGTACCCAGGGCAGGGAAATGTCCCTCAGCACCAGAGACTGAGACCTGAATAAACCTATTTAACAAAGTCACCCTTACCTTCTGCTAGTTTTACACCCCTCTATATCTCCTAGTGACTCCCCTAGATGAGTTACTGCGCCCAACCAGATTTTCTTTGTCTTGTCATTTCTCCTCAAATTTATCATATTTTGTCTAAAAAGAATAAAAGCATCTTGCTTTGGCCATTTCTGCAGACGCCACTCTCTTGTGAGATCCCCACGTGGAGGTAAAGCTAACGGAAAGGGTGTGCTTTTCTCTTGTCACGCCGCCTGGTGTCAGTTTGGTTTCTAGATCCAGCCAAAGAGCCCACACAAGAGCTTAAGGGGGCTGCAGATGATCTGAGTCCCTTACAACTGTTATACAATTCCTATGCCATGTGATTCACCCATTTACAGTGTACTACGCTCAGTCAACTGACGGTACTGTGTGGCCATCTCACAACTTGAGAACGTCTTCGTCACCCCTAAAAGGAACCCCGTTACCCTTAGTCACCACCCCTCCCAATTCTTCCTTCCTCCGCAGCCCTAGGTGACCACTACTCTGCTTCCTGTCTCCGTGGATCTGCCTGGTCCGGGCATTTCCTATCAACGGAATCACACGACGTGTGGCCCTTTGTGACTGGCTTCTTTGGCTTCGCACGATGCTGTCAAGGTTCGTCTGTTGCAGCAGGAGTCAGCCCCCGGGTCCTTTCACTGCCTTGGTGCCCGGTAGTACCCTGTGGACTGTAAGCACAACGCATGCTTAAGTCAGGGTGTGTATTGTAATCCCTGGAACAAAAAGAATATATAGATAGCCAAAAACATTCAGCTAAAAAACAGAGTCAAAAAGCCAACAGAGGAGATGAAAGAAATTGTTCAAAGTCACTCCATTCATCCAAAAGAAGGCCGGAAAGGAGGAAGGAGGAACAAGAAGCAAACAATAGCACACACGTTAGAAATTCCACTGGACGTAACTATCTGAACACTCCGATTGAGAGAGAGAGACTGGATTTTTAAAAACAAACAAAACCGCGACCCACCTCTATGCTGTGTGGAGGAGATACATTAGAATAAGAAAAACACAGACGAGATGAAAGCACCTGGATGAAAAAGAGATCCATGTAAACCCCAACTATAAGCAAGCTCCATTCATGTCAGATAAGGTAGACGTGTACGATGTGGGCTTGGTGCTTTCTGGAGGAACAGTTAAAAGCCGAGAACAGGGCCGGGCGCGGTGGCTCACGCCTGTAATCCTAGCACTCTGGGAGGTCGAGGCGGGCGGATCGCTCAAGGTCAGGAGTTCGAAACCAGCCTGAGCAAGAGCGAGACCTCATCTCTACTATAAATAGAAAGAAATTAACTGGACAACCAAAAATATATAGAAAAAATTAGCTGGGCATGGTGGTGCATGCCTGTAGTCCCAGCTACTCAGGGGGTTGAGACAGAAGGATCGCTTCAGCCCAGGAGTTTGAGGTTGCTGTGAGCCTGGCTGATGCCACGGCACTCACTCTAGCCCGGGCAACAGAGTGAGACTCGGTCTCAAAAAGAAAAAAAAAAAAACGAGAACAGGTTTTTTCATAGGAACATCAAATACTGTGCTATCTTTTCCCGAACTTCTGCCTAAGTCTTCCCCAAAACCCAGCCCAGCTTTGGGACTCCTGCGGTTTCATTAGGTGTCAACAAGTTCCTTTGGCTAAAAATTAGAAACAACCGAAAGCCCCTCGGCTGATGGGTGAACAAAATGTCTTCTCCCCCTACAATGGGATGTCATTCGGCCACACAAAGCAAAGAGGTTCTAACACATGCTCCGACGTGGCTGGACTTGGAAATACTACTCTGAGTGAAGGGATCCAGAGACAAAAGGCCACGTATCGTGTGATTCCATTTGAATGAAATGTTCCTAATAGATAAATCCATGGAGACAGAAAGTAGACTCGTGATCGCGGGTGCCGGGACGAGGGCGATGGGAGGACGGGGGCAGGATGACTGCTAACGCATCCGGCGTTTCTTTTAAGGCGATGAGATGTTCCGGAATTACGTGGTAGTGATGGTTGCACAGTCTTGTGAACACACAACAAAGCAGTGAATTGTACACTTTAAAGTGGTATGTTTTGGGGTATGTGAATTTTATCTCAATGTTTAAAAAGACTAGCAGGAACGCCTGTAATCCTAGCACTCTGGGAGGCCGAGGCGGGAGGATCGCTCAAGGTCAGGAGTTCGAAACCAGCCTGAGCAAGAGTGAGATTCCCATCTCTACTATAAATAGAAAGAAATTAATTGGATAACTAAAAATATATAGAAAAAATTAGCCGGGTGTGGTGGCACATGCCTGTAGTCCCAGCTACTCTGGGAGGCTGAGGCAGGAGGATCACTTGAGCCCAGGAATTTGACGTTGCTGTGAGCTAGATTGACGCCACGGCACTCTAGCCTGGCGACAGAGTGAGACTCTGTCTCAAAAAAAAAAAAAAAAAGACTAGCAGGAGAAGGAAAGCATCACAAATGATGTCTTGGTTTCGAGATTAAACAAGAGATCAGCCCCCACCACCCAAAAATCCTTTTTTTTTTGAGACAGGCTCTCATTCTGTCACCCTGGGTAGAGTGCAGTGGCATCGTCATCACAGCTCACAGCAGCCTCAAACTCCTGGGCTCAAGTGATCCTCCCACCTCAGCCTTGCAAGTAGCTGGAACTACAGGCATGCGCCACCATGCCCCCCTAATTTTTCTATTTTTAGCAGAGATGAGGTCTCACTCTTGCTCAGGCTGGTCTCCAACTCCTGCAAAATGTCCTTTCAGTTTCTGCAGACTTCCTCCTTCCCCTACCCACCCACCCAGAGAATCTTTTGTCTGCTCCCACCCAAACAGATTAGAGGCCTGTGTCTTTTGAGGCCAGTACATAAATTAGAAGGGGTCCCAAGAGAAAAGAGGGGAGTCTCAGAGTCCCTGTTTCAGCTGAGCCTCCCGCACCCCCTGACTCACTTTACCCAGTAACATCTTCCCTTCCTGTTTGCTGCCTGGGAGAATAAAGTGGCTTTACTTTTCACCAATAATTTATAGAAGCCAACGTTTGCAAACAATGGTTTCCTTAGCAACCTCTGACAAATTCTCTTTAGCTACAAATTGCTCTCCAGTAACAGGATTGTCCCTTTCCAGAAAATCTAAGTTCGTTTAGAAATCTCAGAAAAGTGAAGGTCTTCCCAAAAGTTTGCCATGAGCGCTGTGTTTGCAGGAATGCATGGAGCCAAAGGTCAAAGGCAAAGAAAACAAGGAGAGAATTCTTTCACCCGGTTTTGGTTTATCTTTCTAAGAAGCCAGCGATTAGTATGGTCACTTGGCAGTGACAAATCTGTTTTTGAAGTTCATTAGGTTGGTCAGTTTTCTGTAATGGAAGTAACAAAAGATGCATAATATGAAAATCACAGATATAATACGGTTTTAAAATGGTGTTGGTGTTGGAAAGTGTTCACTTGGGTAGTGACAGTTTCAATGCATCACTGCCTGACCTTCTGGGTTTCACGTTGAACCTTGGGACAGATGATCAAGTCACGTGTCCAAGCTCAGGGCCCTCCTGCCTAGACAGAAGATGCTGCCTGCAGACAACTGCCCCCCACCTGTTTCAACTTGTCACTCGAGCAAGCCCCACTCCTGTTGTTAGCCTCGCCCAGGGCAACAGCCCAGAAAAGATACAAATCGACCCCAAAGGGCGGGGTGACTAAATCCACCCCTGTGCTGCAGACCAGCTGCCTGCCTTGCGCCCTCGCTCCAGACGGGGCCGGCTGCGGGGGCGTGCACGCCGTGAGGTCAGGCCCGTGCCCTACAGGGCCCGTGCTTGCTTGAACGCTCTGCTGTCCCCATCTTGAATCTTAATAATTTTGGAGTGAGGGACCTGGAATTTTCATCTAGGGTTGAGTATTGCAAATTAAGTAGCCATTCCTGCTTCAGAGCCTCATCAGGAAGGTTCTCAGGTAGCTGGAACAGGTCAGGGCTTCCGTAAAACAGGGGGCTGGCAAGCCACAGAGCCCCCCAAGCAGGCAGACCTGTGGAGCCTTAAACAGCCTAGCGACCTGCCCCTCAGCCATTTTAATACTGGCAGCCCACGTCTTCAAGAGCGGATCCATTTCATGTGACTGAATAATTAATAGTAAGCAGAGTGGCCAGTGCCAAAGGGCAGGGGCCCTGTTACACACGCCCAGTCTATGCTAACAGTCCCTGGCAGGCACAGGACCCAGATCTGTCCTTACACTGTGACTACTGGTCACTGTAACGTGGCCTGTCTTGAGCAGAACAAGACCTCACGGTGCTTTCTGTCAACACCGGAGCCTCTCCCAGGGGGGAACAAAGGTGGCATCTGCACGGTGGCTGGCGGGCTTGGCAGTAGGCAGCTGTGCCTCAGTGGCCCTGGTGGTTCACACCCGCAACCCGGCTGAGTCGGCCTGGGTTCCAGCCAGCCCGGCCAACTAGGGACAGCCATTCCCAGCCGCACTCAGGGATCTGAAAGGCCCTTCCTCTCCCGCAAAGCCTCTTGCAGGGTTTCAGGAAGGAAGTGGAGACGGTGAGAGGAAACCGCAAACCCATATAACTCTAATAGTGTCACCTCTCGTCCACGGTGGTGGTGGGGGGGTGGTGCTCCACATGCTGCATTTCGTCCTGAAACCACCAGGGGTTGCGGGGGTGTCATTCTCTGCATCTTATAAATACCTCCACAGTGGCTCGGGAAGATGAAGCCCAGGACCGAGACCGGCCCGCAAACCTGGGACACGGACCGGGCCTCTCGGACCCCGGGGCCTCAGCTCAGGCTGGTGGTTTCTGCAGATCCCGGACCAGAGGGGCCAGTATGGCCATGGAGGGCTGAGCTTCCCTCTGCTGATGAGGGGTTTCCCTCTTAACAGCACTGGCGGGGTTAGGGCCCCATTGGATCGCCGGTCCCTGGGAACGTTCTCTTACAGAGAACCCCGATGAGGAAGGGAAAGCAGAGACCATGGACGTTTGCGTCTCTGAAAATAACTTGGTAAAAGTGCGTAAGGACCCAGCCCTGCACTTAAAATCGAAGGGTCAGCGATTCCTCAGCTCTCAGCGCTTAAACGTTGGCTGTTTCCTTCTCCTGTTTGGGTCCCGAACTCTGCCTCCAGATCCTTGTTTCAGAGGCTCCATTTCAAGCCAGAACGAATGCCCACGCTCTGCCAGTCCCAGCCCCCACCCCTCTGCCCTCCCCAGGGACGCTGGTGACAGCCAGGGCCCTCACTCCCCAGACCAAGCTGGCAGCACCCAAAGCACCTTGAGATGCAGGCATGAGCTCTTTGTCCCTGAACTGACCACCCTGGGAGCCAATTGTGCCCCTGAAACCTTCTGGGAATACTTAGGGCCCCAGGCGCTGTGAAGAGGATTAAGTCAACTGAGAAGAGACATGTTTTTCCAATTAGTTATAAACCACCCCTGTTGGGATTTTTGCAAAACTGGCCGATTGCTTTCCTATTACCCAAGACTCCTCATTCTTTTTTTCTCCATAAATAATTTCACAAGGTTTTCAAGCAAATTTGGTACTACGGGGCCGTAACCGTGGGATAAACAGGATGCTCGTGGCGAAATGCCTCCACCAGAACGCTCAAGCCAAAGGCCTCGTCTTCCAGGGCCCGCGCAACTTCCACCTACAAACATTCCCTGCCTGGGCTCGTTAAGACATCAGCACGTGCAATTATGTCTACGTTTGAACTGCGTATACATTTTGCTACATACAGACATTTATAAAAAGACTTTTTCCACCGACATTTCTTTCTCATGCCAAGGCTGGGCCAAGCCTGCCAAACGGGGGAAAACCAAGATTCGGAAGCCACCAAGCTCACTCTCCTTAAAGGGCCAGGCCACCAGCCAGAGAAGTGGGGGACAAGATGAGGGTAGGGAAGACACGATTCTCATGCCTATGAAGACAAAGCAGGGCTCGAAATGGGTGGGGCAGCTCTGGGAGCAGGTGACTAGTGACAGCAGGAATAAGTGTGACAGCCAGGGCACGCACACACGTGACACACTGAACCAGGTCATTCTTATTCCCATTTTGTAGATGAGGACACAGAGGCTCAAAGGCGCTGTGTCTCCCAGGTCATATGTTGAGTGGGAACAGAGCTGGACTCCGCCAGCGTGTTGTGTGGCTCTAAAATCCCCCTGGGCTGTCCCATCCGGGAGGTCCTTGTGGACAGAATTCTGAGACCCCCTCGCTACCTCCCCCAACATGCACGATTCCCACCCCTGGTGGATGCACCTGCCTGTAGGCATTAACCCAAACACTAATTTAGGTGTTGCTGGGAAGGGATTTATGCAGAGGTAATTAAAGTCCTAAATCATTTGACCTAGAGGGAGGGGCCCTGATCTAATCACAGGAGCCCTTTAAATCTGGGCACAGGACAGAGATTGGAAAGGGTGAGAAAATGGGACACGCTCCTAGCTAGAAGAGGGAGGAGCCTCCAGTTTGCAGCCGGCAAGGAAAGGGGACCTCAGTCCTACAACCGCGAGGAACGGAATTCTGCCAACCTGAGTGAGCCTGGATGCTCCTTCTGGACTCTTCCCAGAGCCTCCTGGACACATCTCAGCCTGGCAAGGCCTTGAGCAGAGCACCCACCCACGCCCTGCCGGACCCTGCCCACGCGAACTGTGAGATACGAAGTTTGGGTTGCTGTTAAGCTGCCGAGTCGGTGGCAGTTTGTTACATGGCATTACGGTCCCTGACCAGTGGACTCAAGCACCAACCCAGCTATCACAGCCTAGGGAAGACGCCGTGTCCTTAACTGCCTCTCCAGGCCTCCCAGAGGCTCCTGAAGGCCTGTCAGGGCACTGTCCCCACGCTGCAGGAGCCACCGGAGGGCTGTGAGGAGAGGACTGGCCTTGGAATTATCAATAGAAGATTCGGACCAAATCCCAGCCTCCTCTGTCAACGTGATTTGCCACTGTGGACATTAGCCTGACATTAGCTGGGGTCACCTGGCTGAGGCGGTTTGGCAGGTTTCGGGCTGTGGGTGACTCTTTATCCCCTTCTATTCTGGAAGGGGGTGGCTGCCACGCTGACAGAGGGGAAGGCAGCCTGTGTCTGTCTTTACTAAGTTTGGCTACTCTGCCGGTCTCACCGGCCACGTTTCCAATGCGCAGTAGCTGCGCGAGGCTGGCGGCTGCCACACGGGATGCGGCAGCCCTGCCCTAGAACGCCAAGTGCAAGCAAACACACTCACTTTTGCGTCACGACCTCGCGCCATCCCCAGGGGAAGCGCAGCACCAAACGGGCCCAGGACGTCCGAGAGGCGGACCAGCGCGGTTCCTCCACCTTGGCTCCTCCCATCCTTCGTTCCTTCTCCTACTCCTCAGGAGCTAAGGGATGCGTGGCCCCTGGGTCCTGGTCCTCTGGGCTCCAGGGTCGCACCCGGGGAGGCCCACACCAGTACTCAACCAGGGTCCCGGGCAGCCCCGCGCCGCCCTGGTGTCTCGGGCGGGGAGCTGCGGCTGCCGACCCTGTGCTGGGCTGGTTCTGAGAGCTCGGCTTTTACCACCTCCGCCCACGTGGTGCTAACGCTCTGGGTACGCGCTGGCTAAAAACAGCCCACGTGGCGCTGATAATCAGCGACTTCCCGCGCCAGTGCTCCGTGCAGGGCGCGCAGGCTCCGCCGTGCTCCGGGAAAGCCTCCACCTGCGCCTGGGCACGTGCGGGGGAGACCCCAGGGCAGGGCCTGACTCCGACTCGCTGTCCGAAACGGGACTCACCTCCTGGATGAAAACTGCCTTTTCCTAAGTTCACAGGACACGGTTAGGTGCTGGCAGACCCTCCTGAGAAACCCCTTTCCTTTCCCAAATTGACCAGGAGGAAGGGGAGGCTTAGTAGTTTAGTATTTCCGGGTACAGAGCCTCATTGTTTCTCCTTTATCTGTCTCATGTCACGTCTCAGGTCCCTAGGGTCAGGGACAGAGGTAGACTGCACCCCTTCGGCTCGCCCCCCATTGTATCTTGGGGGCAGGTGACTTGCTTCGTGAGTTGCACAGGCTCACAGGTGGGGAGCAGTTGTGCTCAGTTTGGATTCTACGCTGAACCTCCCGCGTGCCAGGTTTAGATGATTTGTAAGATGAGATTTATTTATTTATTTACTTATTTTGAGACAGAGTCTCACTCTGTCGCCCGTGCTAGAGTGCCATGGCGTCAGCCTAGCTCACAGTAACCTCACACTCCTGGGCTCAGGTGATCCTCCTGCCTCAGCCTCCCAAGTAGCTGGGACTACAGGCATGCGCCACCATGCCTGGCTAATTTTTTCTCTCTATATATTTTTTTAGTTGGCCAATTAATTTCTTTCTATTTTTAGTAGAGACGGGGTCTCGCTCTTGCTCAGGCTGGTTTCGAACTCCTGACTTTGAGTGATCCGCCCACCTTGGCCTCCCAGAGTGCTAGGATTATAGGCGTGACACTGCGCCCGGCCTGTAAGATGAGATTTAGATGAGACTTTGGACGTTGAGTTGATGCTGTAATGGGATGAGGCTCTTGGGGCAGGGTGAATGCATTTTGCATACGGGACAGACGTCCATCTTTGGGGGCTACAGGGCAGACTAGCATAGGCAGAATCCCCCCACCCCCATGCTAGCTGTCCATGCTCTGATCCCCGGAACCTGTCACCCTGAATTACCTTATACAGCACAAGGGACATTGCAGGGGTGATTAAATTAAGGGCCTTGCAATGGCGACATCAGCCTGGACGCTAGGTGAGCCCAATCATATCACACAAGTTCTTAAAAGCAGAGAACTTTCTCAGGCTGAAACAGGAGAGAGAAGGCAGGATGGGTGGTCACAGAAGATGCGTGGGGCACAGCGACCCACCACGTGTCTTGCTCACTGTGTATCCCCAGAGCCTGGAGCCCAGCACGTGCTCAGTAGGTGTTTGGCGACAGAAAGGCCCATAAAGTGAACTTTTTTAAAGCTCCTGTTCAGGCTGCCTGGAAGTCAGTTAACAGCCAGGTGGACAAGTTATCTGACATCAGATCATCCCTTCCCTCCAGATATCAGAAATAAGGCTCAGAGAGGTGCAGTAACTCGCCCAAAGCCATCCAGGTAATAAACAATGGGGCTGGGGTTCAAAAGCAGGCCCATCAGAGCCCATCTGGACACCAGATGCAACGCCACCTCCCCGTCCCCCGGCCATAGTGGGCAGAACTCCCAGGGTGGACAGCTCTGCCCGTGTTGTGCCTTTGCTTCACTCTGCCGCCTTTCATTCTGGCGACTGGCTGTCATCCCGTTTCCGATGGCTCAGGGCAGCCAAATTGCCGGGACAGGCCGGCAGGGGGTGCTACCGCCCGTGTAAAGACCACCAGCTTCCGGAACTGCTCTAAGAAGAGCCATCTCAGGTAGTGTGGGATGAAGGTCCTGGCCACCAGCAAAAACAGAGCGTCCCTACCGAGGGGCACCTGCTGGTCCAGATCCATCTCTGGGGCCAGATGCTCTTGGACAAAGGACTTCATCTCTGCAGCTTCCCCGGCTGTAAAAGGCGGGGGGGGGGGAGGAGCGAACACCCCTCCCAGGGGTATTGACAGTAACATGAAGCACTGGCGGTGGGTGGGGGGAACGGGGAAGGCTCTTAGCACATAACTTAGTTGAATTTGCGTTCTTTATTAAGAGACGTTTAATGATTCTCGTAGGGCTATCGTTTCAGATTCTGCCCAAACCACAGGGATCCTTTTTTGGACTTGGCTGTGTCTCTTCTTTCCCTCTGCCCTTTTATGTCTTTACCCCGGCTTCCTCCTGTACTTCAAAGACTCCCAACACTCCTGCCAGATCCTCCGGCCGTTATGCCCTTATAAACTACGTGGGGGTGTCCGGTTCAAAAGGCCCTCTTAGGCAAGGCCTGGAAGGGGGTTCCCTTCTTGTGAAAATTGCTGTGAGCCAAGTGCAGATTCAGGAACGCTGTGCCTTTTCTTGTCGCTGAGTTTTCCCTCTGTGTTCCAGCCCAAACACCAGCCACTCCCAACTACTGACCTGCAAGGCCCCGTGCTGGGCAGAGATACACAGATAAATATGACACAATCACTAGAAGCAACTCCAGTGGGGACAGAGATCCCAACAGACATTTCAGAACCACTTACGTGCCCATCTGCAGAGATCTGCACTCAGCAGTGGCATCTCATACAGCTCCTGAGAGCCCACCAGGTACCATCCTAGGAAGACAGAACTCTCTCTACTTCACAGACGGACCTCCAAGCCCAAGGTCAGACAGGGATTGGACACCAGGTGTGACGATGTTGCTGTCTTCCTTACCCTAAGCAGGCAGCCCCTTGAAAATGTCCTCTTACACAGGATCCAAACGTGCACTAAATGTAGGTCACTGTGGCTGAAAATGCATTTTCCCCTTATTTTTGCAACAGGCAGCTGCTCAGTAAGTTTGGACCGTGGCCCGAGGTTTAGCAACACCAGCCCCTTTGGTGGCCCGAAAGATCTCAGGGTTGTGACCCTTGGAATCTGAAGGCAACTCTACACACAGTGTCTCTCCCAGGTTCTTTTTCCCTTCAACCCTTAAACCGTACACAAACAGGCCAGGAGACAAAACACTCGGTTCTCTTCACGTGGTCATTCTTTTTCCCTCCTGCTTCACCTGAAGTGGAAGAATTTTTCTGTAAAACTTCAGCTTTACAAGAATCTGCAACAGAAAGGATTAGGGAACTTGGCGCTCCAAAACCAGCTAAATGAGGGTTTTGTGTATGTATTTTTTGTAATGTAAAGCAGTTCCAAGAAAAGTGAAGTCACATTCTAGGTTGCTTGTTTTCAGTTCTTAGAAAAGAGCCAATTTCGAAAGGGAAGCCGCTCTGCTCGAGCACACAGGGGTGCATTGTCTGGCGAGGGCACCCGCTGATAAACCAACTTGCCTTTGGCACCGGGAAACTAAACCCTCCCAGATACGTTTTCATTTGGTGATGTCAAGGAGGAAACACTAGCCGAGATGGTGAAAGTTATTAATATTCAGAGAAACCACACAGCTCACAAACAGAAGTGACTGGGGCCCCGCACCGGCCCACTGGAACGTGCGGCCCCCTCCCCCGTCCCGAGAAGGTTTACTGCCCGGGCGACAATGTCAGCTCAACCTGCATTTTCCAATCGGGTATTATTTACCAGAAGTTAGGTGAGGACAAACCGGGCAGGATATGGTTCTCCGCAGCCTGGGTCCGTTTTCTAGCAGAAAAGCAGATTTCAGATAAGGGAGAGCCACGGGAGGGCAGATTTCAGGTTAAGAGACCTCAGGAGCCTAGCGCACACCCAGCTCAGGGGCTACTCTTGGCTACCCCATAATAATTCTATCACAGAGTTTTAAACCTAAGAGTTCTGTAGCAGAGATCCCACGGTCTGCACCAAAATTAAATTTCAATGTGATCCAAAGCAACTGACCAACTGCCTCAGCCAGGAGAGACAGGATGACTGAATGGAACGTGGTGTCCTGGAACGGGCCCCTGGACTGGAGAGGACATTAGGAAAAACTAAGGAATGTGAACAAAGTAGAGACTTGGGTTAATGCCAACATCTCAACGTTGGTTCATCGGTTGTAACAAACGCACCTTACTGGTAGAAGACGTTAACAGTAGGGGAAGCCGGCGGCAGGTATAGAGGAACTTTGTGTTATCTTTGCAATTTTTCTGTGTATTTTTTTAAGGCAACTGATGGACATAAGCAAGAACTTATTGTTCCTCTTCCCGGCGACAATGATTTGGTGCCTGCCATGTACTAGGTACTATGTAAAAGTGATTTACACATACCTTTCTCCCACCAGTGCTATAAGCTGGGTACAACCTGCATTTTGTAACTAAAGAAACTGAAGAACAGAGAGGTTAGGTAACTTGCTCATAGTCACACAGCAAGTTTAGTGACAGATAATGGGCTCAAATTCAGCCTACAGAGCTACAAAACTCCTGTGAAAGCTCAGCGAGATTGCCTGAAAAACCCCAAACCGTGAACATAAACCAGTTCAAAACAAGCTTCATGTGGGCAACAAAAACAATGCACTTTCCAATCTGCCTCACTTTTAAAAGACAATGCCATGTTTTAAAACACAGCAAATCCCCAAACACTGACAACACCCGACACTGGCAAGAACATGGAGCAACAGGAACTCGCAGTCATTGCTGGTGAAGATGCCAAATGGTACAGCCACTTTGGAAGAAGCATGGCAGTTTCTTACAAGGCTAACCACATGCCCCAGAAATTACTTCTAGGCATGTATTCCAATGGGTTGGAAACTTAATGCCCACAGAAAACGTGTGCATGAATGTTGACAGCTGTTCTATTCATAATCATCAAAGATAAGAATCAAACAAGATGTCCTTTCATAGGTGAAGTATTGATAAACTCTGGCACATCTATACAGTGGAACATTATTCAGTGATAAAAAGAAATGAGCTACCAATCTGCTGAAATACATGGAGGAAACGTAATTAAGGGAAAGAAGCCAGTGGGAAAAAAATTACATACTGGATGATCCAACTGTTAATATATATGATAGTCTGGAAAAGGCAAAACTGCAGAAGTGGAGGGGCGGATGGGGGAGCCCCGGGGATTTCAGGGCAAACTGTTCTGCAGACGCCATAACGGTGGATACACGTCCTTAAGCTGTTGGTAAATCCCACAGGCTGTGTAACACCAAGGGTGACCCCAATGCAAATTATGCGCTTTGACTGGCAGGAACGTATCGGTATTCTCTCTCAACTGTGACAAAGGCACCACCCTAATATTAGATGTTAATATTAATAAGAGGGGAGGGGGTGTGAGTGTGGTATATGGGAATTCTCTGTTTCATTTTTCTGCAAACCTAAAACTGCTGTAAAAAGTAAAGTCTATTTTTAAAAAAACAGACAGCATATAAAAAAAATTTATTAGTGGTAGAATTCAGAAATCCAGGCAAAACTGTACAGCAATGTCAGAACGTGATCCGACTCCCCTGATGTTTACAATCTAAAGAAAAATCAGGTGCGGGTAACCAGCAGGTCCCAGAAACCCGGCGTTCAATACAAACATGACGAAAAGTCATTCTACACAAAAAGACATAGGAACTGCTCCCTTGCGGCGTCTTGCCAAAAGTTATGAAGCGGAAGTTTAGCTAAGGCCTGAAAGTTGTTCTCAACCTTGATTTTTTTAAATTTCAACGAGAAAATCTGAGAATGGCTCAACATCTCCGAGAGAAGGAAGAAGGTATCACCCTCCCGGAGGAAAAGGGACCTTAAGTGTTTGAGCTGCGTCTGAAGCAGAAAGGGACCGTGTCCTTGAGGGCGCTGAGCCTGCCTGCGTTAGGAGACGCCATTTGACTTGCAAACTGGACGCGGCAGTTGTTGAGGAAGATGACAAGGAGCCATGACGTCATTCCTTTTCTACGCATCTGTCTTCCTGCCCGTAATCGCACTTTAATCACCACGGGCAATGACTGAGATTCAAATTTTGCATCGTAAAACGCACATGCAGCAGTCACGGAAAAAGTATCATCACTCGTAAAATTTGGAAAATGCAACATGAGATCTCTGTGTACTTTAGAGAGAGAGAGAATTAACACACACAAACCAAAAAGAAAAAAAAAAACCACATAGCATCTGCTTTTCATCAGCAAACAGTCAAAACAAGGGGCAGCAGAGGCGCGTTAACTGAAGTATCCCAGCATTTTCAAATTCCTACATTTGGACTCCTTGGTCAACCAAAGCAAGGCGGAGAAACTTTTGAGAAATACACATTGAACAGTGTCCGTGAAATCCACAAGGTTATAAGAGCCTAAATTGTTTCAGAAATTGTAGGTGCTTTTAAGGACAGTTCCAACATTAAGGAATATTCCTCTGTAAATCTTCCACTTCTAGTTCCCACATGCTTTCATGGGTGGGATTATCAGAGAGATCTGTCATCTTCACAGCCTGCAGGCATGGCTCAGGGCTGCAGGCCAGAACCACTCCCATTACCATCACATACTTTCCTGGAAAAAGAAGAAAAGCCCATAGTTACGTTCATAAGGAAGTGGGGAGCAAACAGAGCCAGTCCTTCAGAGAGTCTAACTTGATCAGAGAGAGGGAAGTTAGGGACAGAAAAACATTCAGATGGTAGATATCAAAATGCAAGGTAGTCAGTGATCGGGATGTACATGTATATTAATTACAACATTTAACCTGGAGGATGACATCTGTATCATCTTTGGTTTCTGGTTTTACTATGTTAAATGAAATCATCGTGCACAAAGTAACCATGTCCAAGCAATGGAAGAGACTCTTGCATCAGAGTATGAGTTATAATTAGATTGCTCTAAGGCAGGGGCAGAAAACCCAAGTTTTTCTCTAATCCTGTTGCTTGCTCAATGCTCCAGAGTATGTGACCGGTCTCTGTGCACAGGACGGGTCCTCTTTCTGACAGCCCCAAAGTGAATCCAATTCTCTCTCAACGTTGCCAAAAAAGCTGGGCCGGCAGCATCCCCGAGCCCCCACTGTGCCAGCTGCCCAGGACTCACCCCTGCCACCTCCAGCTTTATCACCGACACTGCTGGGCACACACAAGCAAATCCACAAAAGGGCAGGCTGCCACCGGGATGATCTAATGACATGTTAACCGTGATTCTCTTCCCACTCCCCTGGGGAAGTGATTCTCTCCTTGAAAGCAAAACTTGGCCAGTCTTAATCACACAAACTCGATTGTGTAAAAGAAAACTCCAAACACCGCAGGAAGGGCAGGCAGGCTGCCCGCCCCACCGCCGGTCCCTGTGAGGCCACTGAGGCCGCTGTTACTGCACTGCATGTGGGGCCCAGGGCTGTGACTGAAGGAAGCCAGGCAAGCTGACCCTCGACCCTCGGGTGCTCAGCCCCTGGCAGGGTGTGTACTCAGTGTATCTGAACTCAGCTCCAGATTCTACTTGGGCCCCAGTGACAGAGGCTAGATCTAAAAACGCACTTGCCATCCCTCTGGACGGCCCTAACGTGCTGGTAGAGATGGAGCCCTCGGGTGACTGAGACCCGGGAAAGCAAGAGCCCCAGGAGATGCCAACCAGGCCGGTTACCATGGAGTCTGCTAGGAGGGCACACGCTAGACCGATGAGCTGGGGGGCGTGAGATCACACAAACCGGCGAGGTCCCGTGCATTCTGCCCACACCCGCTCCCTTCCCTGCAAAGCAGCTCCCACCACCTGCCCTCCTCCCCTCACACACCCCCTCCCTTAGGCTGCCCTGGCCACTCCAATGGCTCCAGCTGGCCTTCTGCTGGCTTGTCCTCCTCAGACCCATCCCCACCCCACCGCAGCAGCTGTCGTTCTCAAATCCAACCGCCTCCAGAACCTGGCAGGTCACAGTCAGGCTGGGTCATCTTTGATTCTCTGCTCCCCTTGCAGACTGGGAGCAACTCCAGGGCAGGGAGACTTTCCGACTCAACTCTGCACCTGGGGTTTATGGACACAAACTCCTGGATGTTCCAGAGAAGGGGGGGCGGGAACAGCACTGGTGCACAGGCACGGTGAGGACAGCTCGAGTCCACCTTGCAGGGCCTTCCACACGCGGCCACCGAAGCTGGTCAGGATGGGCCCCCCCCCACCTGTCACTGCTGCCCTAAGCACTGTCCGAGGCTCCCCAAGAGGCATCGGCTCTCTCACCTCCAAGCCTGTTCCAGGGAGCTGTACACTCTCCTCCCACTGCACACGGACCCAGGGAGCCCCACTGTCCCAGTGTTAATACGGAAAGCCCCACATCCCAGGACCCTCTCAATGCCAGGCAACCCAGGAGGGTTGGTCCCCACAGATAACTCCAACACATCCTTCAGAGCTGCCTCTTCAAGGGTGCCTTCCCTGACCCCTCAGCCGGGGTCAGCTGTCCCTGCTCTGTGCCACAGCGCCCTGTGCTCACGCCTACAGTATTACTTGTGTTTTAGTGGCCTGCCTACTTCCCTGGCTCCCTGTCTGGAGGGGTGACTCAGTTTTGTCAAGTGGACTTGGCATTAAACAGCAAGAAGAAATGACATGGCCCCTGCTAGGGGGCATTCAGGCCAGTGGGTGTGTCAGATAGGTTCATTGAGGCCCGTTTGTTCAAACACTGAGGTACCTACTGGGTGACAGGCCTGGGACCAGACATGGAGACTGCCCAAGCCTACCTTCAAGGGGCTTTGCCCGGGGGCCAAGACACCAAGCAGCATGGGTTATGAGTCAGGCCAAGGCTAAAGCCAAGGGTTGGCAAACTTTTTCTGCAAAGGGCCAGATAGTAAATATTTTAGGTTTTTCAGGCCATAAGGTCTCTGTCACAACTACTCCACTCTGTAGATGTAGTGGGACACCAGCCTTGGACATTATGTAAGTTACCAATGCATTCCAATAAAACTTCACTTATGAACACTGACATTTGAATTTCATATAGTTTTCATGTGTCATGATTTTTTTCAACCATTTAAAAATGTAAAAACTGTGTATAGTCTGCAAAGCATGTGCAAAGAGGCAGCCTGCAGTTTGCCGACCCTGTGCCAGACTAACGCTGCAGCTGAGGGCAGAGGCTGGGGGTAAGCGGGGAGGGGAGCGGGGAGCAGCCCCAAGTTACAGTGGGCAAGAAGAGTCAAAGTTTCTGAACCCTTAACATGAGCTAAGCAGCTAAGCGCTGTGTTAAGGCGATTGTTTACTTATTGAATCCACCCAACAGGAGGAATTATTATCCCCTTTTTAAGAAAGGATTCTAAATCCAGAAAGGCTAAGAAACGTGCTCCAGGCAGCTCAGCTGGGAAGGGGTGGAGCCAGGAACTCAACCTAAGTCTCAGTCCGAAGCATGCCATGGACCTATCCGCCTCTGGTTAGAGTCCAAGACTCTGAGCAGGAAGGGCTCTTAAAAAGAAGTGAACTTGGCCTGATTTCACGGGAGAGGGAAGCAAGGAGAGGAAAGGGCCACTGACCCTTCAGACCTCCTTGGCCCAGAAGCCTCCCCGGACCGCCTCCTTGTGGTTCCACGGGGATCAACCATCCTCTGGGAAATCTGCTGCCAGTCTGTCCCCGAGCCAGGACGTTTCTATCTGGGTGGGAGCTGCAGCCCAGTGCCACACGTGGGGCCTCATGTCCAACCCATGCTCAATTAACATCCCAGTGAACGAGTGACATGAGATCCTGGGTGCCCAACGCTCGTCACTCAAAACAACTGGCTCTTAGAGCCCTACGTGCCAGGCGCTGCGCCAGATACTGAGGATACAGCTGTCAGAACCACACAGCTCCCGCCCTCCAGCAGCCCAGTCTGATCCAGTGTTTCTCCAAGTGTGGCCCCCAGACCAGCAGCAACAGCATCACCGGAGGGCTGGTCATAAATGCAGATTTTCGGCGACTCAGAACCCCTGAGGGTGGAGCCCAGCCACCTGAGCTTCAACAAGCCCTCCAGGTGAGTCTGGTGCTCGCTCAAGTTTGAGCAGCAGTGGTCTAGGAGCGGCAAACATTAGTGAACTACTACAGCCAAAGACAGTTCCAAGAAGGAGAGGTACAGGAGGGTCTCCCTGTTCCTAGGGAGTAGAGGGCTTCCCTGAGAAAGGTACCTTTGAGTACAGACATTAAGGACGAGCGGAAGTTTCCGAGGACAGTGTTTCCCAAAACTTGATGGGGAAAAGAAAATCACCTGTGGGGAAGGGGCTTGTGACGAATACGGATGCCGGGGTTCGTCCCCTGGAGATTCCCTCTATGGGGCTGGGAGCGTCTCAGGAACCCGCATTTTCAAACGGGCTGCAGGTGATGCTTCCTGCATCAGGAAGCCTGACCAAGTGAGGGACAGGAAGGAAGGGCAGTGGGGCGGGGGGACGGGCAAGTGCGCAGGCCCGGAGGTGGGACAGCCCCAGCCCCGGCCCCGGGGGGGGGGGGTGCAAAGTGTCAAAGCGGGGTTCGAATCTGGCCTCGGCAAGTCAGCGGCAGAGAGGAGGAAAGGGGCGCCCGCGAGGCTCTGGTATTACCCGGGGCGAGGCAGGGCCGCCCGCGCGGCACCCGCTCCAGGCCGCACACCGAGAAGACCCCGCTCGGGTCCCGCAGCAGCGCCTCGCCGCCGCCCGCCGCCACCACCGTGCCCTGCATCCACACGGCCGCCAGCTCCAGCGGCCCGCGGCCCACCGCCGCCCGCGACAGCTGCCACGCGCCCGGGCCGCCCTCCGCGTCGCGCCGCAGCTGCTCCGCCAGCACCTTGAGCGGCGGCGACCGCGGCAACCGCACGGCCGCCGCGTCGGCGCCGGAAGGCGAGTCCGCGGCCGCAGCCATGCTGCCCGCCGCCGCTTTCACAACTTTGACAGGCAGCGAGGCCCAGCCCGGAGCACCAATCAGGAGCGCGCTGGTGGAGCCGGCCAATCGTCGGCCTCAGGAGGCGGGACCACCGGGGCGAGCGGCCTCTCTAGCCACCAGGAGTGCGCATGCGTACCTAAAGGGATCTAAACACCGCGAGTTAGAAATGAATGGATGAAATTATGAATTAAATGGAAACGATTAAGTGGGGTAATACGCAAATTAAGGGGGGGTAAACGCATCTCAAAATTTGGCGTGCATGCAGATCACCTGGAGAAGGTGATTATTCATCTTTACCTCGCCTTACAGTGCTTCGAGGTTAGTAAATAATTGAAATGAATTAGGAGGCCCCTGTTTATGGGGAGTGATCAAGAATCGGGTCAGGAGACGAGGCTGGGAGAGTACATGAGCAGAGCTGGCAAAATTGCTCTTTCTTTTATTATTATTATTTATGTTTTAATAACATAAAATAATTTTAAAATTGATAAAATATATTACTATTTTATTCACAAAAGAAATGCACATTTATTGTAGACATTTTAGAAAAGGAAAATCTAGAACAAGAAAAAAACTGCAAGGAGCACTCAGAAATCCACTGTCAACTTTTGGGTGTATTAGCTTCCAGGTTTTAAAATATATACGTATATATTTGATATATAAATATTGTTTTGCGTATTGTTTTCACTTAATAACAGACATCCTTCCGTATCAGTATGCACTTGCTTTCTGTTGAATGACTGCATAAAGCTCTGTTTATCTCATTCACGTGTTTAACTGATATCCTATAGTTGAACATTAAGGCTATTTCCAATTTTTCACTTTATAAATATTACCACTGTGAACCTGGTTAAAGCTAAATCTTTGTGCACATGTTTCAGATAAAATTCCTAGAAACAGTTCTCTAAAAATTGGATGTTCCCAATCAACAAAGTCCACAAATCCTAAATCAGGCAATCCTTAAAGTCAAGATTAGTTCTTAAGAGAGACTTTGTATTCCCAGGGCCTCCTGTAGTAGTACCAGGCATTCAGAGGTTATTCGGCAAGAGCGTGATTTTGGCAGTAGCCTCTGTGAGGTTTTAGCCTATACCCCACAGCCCTGAGCTATAGAGTAACCGGGCTGCTGGGCTGAGAAGGGAGCAGGGACTAACCAAGAGAGAATCCAACCGCTCATGCCTGGCGGGTCCTCACTGGCCTTCCCCAAGGCACCTGAAGGCCAGAGGAGTGATGGAGAAGGAGTTGTGGTGAAGGCGGAGGCTCCCAGGCCTCTTGGCTGAGCCTGGGATTTCCCCCACCCACCTCCCCACAAGCCCAACAAGTCTGAGCATGTGGGCTCTGGGTTTATAATCTTTTGATCGTGTAATCCACACACCTGGAGCGGGAGCATTCCAGGCAGAGGGAACTGCACATGGAGGGCCCAGAGAGGGGAGAGAGAGCAAGCAGCACTTAACAAACTTCCAATATTTCAGAATGGCTGGGATGCAGGGTAGAAAGGAGGAGTGGGGATATTCCGGGCTGGGCCTAAGTAATCTCATTTCTTATCCCCATTTTACAGATGATGAAACTGAGAGATTCAGGCCAACGACAAGCCTGAGGCCACATGGCTAGTGAGTGGTAGAACCAGAACGCAAACCCAAGTCCACCTGACCCCAAACTTCCTGCTCCTTGAACCACAGGCTCCATCTCACCGTTCACACTATCGCCCACCTCTGCGTCAAAGATGCCTCTGGACTTTTGCTTACGCTGTTCTCTGCCTGACATGCTCTCCCCCAGTCTCTCTCAGTTGAAACCTGACTTAAGCGCCTGCCCACCACCAAGACCTCTCTTCAGGGAGCCACTCATGAGTCCACAACTGGAATTAATCCCTCCCTTCCAGATCAGTTTGCCGATGCCCCTAATCCAGGGTTCCTCAGCCTCAGCCCTGTTGACACTGTGGGCTGGATAATTCTTTGCTGTAGGGGCTGTCCTGTGTGCACTGCAGGACATTGAGCAGTGTCCCTGCCCTCCACCCAGTGCATGCCGGTAGCACCCCCTTAAGTTGTAACAACCAAAAAGTGTCTTCAGGCCGGGTGTGGTGCCTCACGCCTATAATCCTATCAGTCTGGGAGGTGGAGGCGGGAGGATCACTTGAGCTCCAAAAAAAAAAAAAATGTCTTCAGACATTGCCATTCACCCCTGGGGCCTGAATCACCCCCATTGAGAGCCCCTGTTCTAAGCTACAATACTCGCTTACACTGCACTTTTTTTTTTTTTTTTTTTTTTGAGACAGAGTCTTGCTCTGTTGCCCCAGCTCTGTGCAGTGGCATGATCATAGTTCACTGCAACCTCAAACTCCTGGGCTTAAGTGATCATCTTGCCTCAGTCTCCTAAGTAGTTGGGACTACAGACATGCACCACCACGCCTGGGTAATTTTTCTGTTTTTTAGTAGAGATGGGGACTGGCTCTTGCTCAAGCTGGTCTTGAACTCCCAGCCTCAAGCGATCCTCCCACCTCAGACTCCCAAAGTGCTAGGATTACAGGCGTGAGCCACCGCTCCCAGCCTGTCTTGGCCCATAAATACTTGGGTCTGTGTCTGTCTTACCAGCTAGGCCAGGGGGCTCAACCTAAGATGCCAGTAGTGGCCAGGCAGGTAACCCTAGTGCAGCAGTGACAAGCTGGCCCTCGGATGTCCTGGCTCAAGGGGCTGATCATGCTTGGTCAGTGGTGGCCATGCAGGGATGTGGGCCCAGTGTTGCCCGATCTAGTTTTTCAAGACATTTTAATATATAATTTCCACATATCAAAGTATGTTGGCAACAAATTCAATTCTAAAACAAACAAAGGAATTAAAAACAGACCACGTGTCCCTGAAAGTCATCTGTGGGCTGACTCTGAAACTGTCTCTAGAATGTGAGCCCTTCTCCTGGCACCAGGGTGCCTTGTGTGTGAACTAATGTACAGCTTTGGAATCTGCTGCAAAATATCCAAGGGGCTATCATGTTTCATCAGCTCCAGGAGTTGCAAAATTGGTGTCTTAAATTGCTGTCGTGAGCAGACAAGTGGCTCTGTTGACTCAGGTTGGGTAAGCCTTCCCTCCCTGGAGGATTATCCCCCACCCAATCCTCCACCCTCACCCCGGGGCCTCAAGCAACCCTGTGCGGGCCTTCCTGAGCCCCAGCTTCCATGTGAGGTCAAAGACCCCTGGAAGGGGGTTTCCTGCCATCTGCTCCACTGAGAACAAGGGTTGAGGCGAGAGGAATTATGAGCCCTGGCTTCACACTCACCCTGCCCAATCACCAGTTCCCAGGCAGAAAAGGCCAACAATACTTCTGGTTGCCAGGAACAAAGAACCCAACTGCCCTAAGAAAAGGGGTTTGTTCCAGAAGGGTATCCATACGCTGACATCTTTGTAATAGCAATAGCTGTCGTCTGCTAAGCCCTTACTGTGTGCAAAGTGCCACGCCAGGCACTTCATGTGCAGAGAATCAGTTATTCCTCATGACAATCCTGAGAAGTAGGTCCTTTCCTTAAACCCATTTTAGAGATGAGGAAATTGAGGCTGCCCAAGACCACACAGCTAGTAAGAGGCAGAGCCAGGGACCAATTCCCACCTGGAACAAAGGGTTTCTCTCAGGTATCTTTCAATAATCAAGTTCCCCAGGTAACCTAAAGTTAAGACCAGGTAACCTAAAGTTAAGACTCACTATCCTTGATTGTCACCAGGGAAGAATTCCCTGGGGAATTTTTCAAAAATACAGATTTTATGGGAAAAAAAAATTGAAGTTTAGTTAATGCAATGCCTGCCCAAATATGCATGGGGGCAGCGTATGGATGTCTGCAACTTACTTTGAAATGCAACACAAAATAAGGTAAATTGTCGCATGGATAGAGGAAGGACAGGTGGATAGATCGGCTGTAAGGCAGGCAAACTGTTCATTGTGGAATCTGCAAGGTGGGCGTGCCGCTGTTCACTGCACAGGGTTTTCAAAACCATACCTCGTCTGAGATATTTCAATATAGCAGCCTGAAGGGACTAAGACACACATCCAAGGTGGCTGCTTTGTTTGCAGCTTCCTGGAGGAGTGTCTGAGCACAAGCCACTATGGCTATGCGCTGTCCTTCCAGGCTAATAACAGCAATAACAGTGACTGCTTCCACTACAGGCCGGGCACGATGTCAGCTGCCATATGCATATCAGCTCATTCCACCCACAAACCCCTGCTACCTTCTGTCAACCTACTTCCACCCACACTTTACAGGTGGGGAAACTGAGGCTCCAAAAGGCACTAAGCCTACAGCAAACCTCTGTGGTAGTGATACCAGGACAGACAGATCAATAGAATAGAATTGAGAGTCCAGAAATAAACCCACGCATTTATGATCAAGGTCAACAAGACCATTCAATGGGGAAAAGATAATTGTTCAACGAATAGTGCCGGAACACACAGGAAAGAAGGAAGCGGGATCTCTCTCTTGTGCCATATAAAAGTGGACCAAAGACCTAATTGTCAGCTAAAATTATAAAACTCTTTGCAGGATGGTGGCCATGGAAGTTGGAATCTGCTAAGAAGTGTGTAACAACTCACCTGCCGAATCAACTAGTCAAAAAATTATTATTTAAAATTGAAATAAAAAAATTTTTTTAGGCCGGCCATGGTGGCTCACGCCTGTAATCCTAGCACTCTGGGAGGCCGATGCGGGAGGATCGCTTAAGTTCAGGAGTTTGAGACCAGCCTGAGCAAGAGCGAGACCCCGTCTCTACTAAAAATAGAAATTAATTGGCCAACTAAAATATATATATAAAAAATTAGCCGGGCATGGTGATGCATGCCTGTAGTCCCAGCTACTGGGGAGGCTGAGGCTGAGGCAGAAGGATCGCTTGAGCCCAGGAGTTTGAGGTTGCTGTGAGCTAGGCTGACGCCATGGCACTCTAGCCTGGGCAACAGAGTGAGATTCTATCTCAAAAAAAAATTTTTTTTTTGAACAAAAGAAAAAAAAAATTTTAAAAATAAATAAAACTCTTAGAAGAAAACTTAAGGTAAATTTTCATACCCTGGGTTTGGCAATGGATTCTTAAGAGACCATAGCAAAAGCACAAGCTACAAAAGAAAAAGTAAATTGGACTTTATAAAAATTAAAAACTTTTTTGCATCAAAGGACATTATTGAGAAAGTGGTCGCACAACATCATGAGTGTATTATACTAAATGCTACTGAATTATTCGCTTCAAATTGGTTAATTTTATACTATGTGAATTTCACTTCAATTTTTTTTTTTTTTAAAAAGGCTCAAACTAGAAGGGGAAAAAAATATTCAGGAATAACTGTGCCCTAAATCTCCCCAAGGAACCTAGGCCTCAGAGAGGTTAAGTAACTTGCCTGAGGCCACACAGCCAGCAAGAGGTTGACCCCGAACCAGCCTCCAAAGCTTGAGTCCTTTTCCACGAGACACAAGTGAGAAAATGGGTTAAATATTGCCCAAGGGCATAACCAAGCAACTCAAGCCAATATATTATACCTCTAAAGGACCCCTTTTCTCGAAATGACCACAGTTCTGTGAAAGTGGAGCTGTTCTAGAAAATTGAGACTGAGCATCACTTCAAATGTTTCCACAGAAAGAAAAAAAACAAAAAAACAACTTCTGAGAAAGGCAATGAATGAGAACGCCTTATTTCATGGGGAAGGAAGGAAAAGTAGGGGACATGAGACACTGAAATGCCCCCCCCCCGGGGTGGCAGGGGCATTTTTCCGAGTGGCAGGGGGATGGACACAGTGACCACCTGTCAAAGCCCCAAAGCAGTTTCTCCAAGCCAGATGCCCCTACAGCCAGGAGGAGGGGTTCCCAACTGCCCTGGGACTGAGGGTCTCCGGGGGACCACGGCCCTCACTGTAGTTCCCTGAGGCATACAGAGCCCCTGCCCAGGGGCTTGCTTCTGAAGGACTCAGACCTTGCAAAATAGGGACACTTGAGTGAACCCAGCTGGGAACAAAGGAAGTGTGACTCAGCCCCAAGAATTTGTTTTAAAAGGCTGTGTTTAGGGGCCACAGCTGCTGGACTGGGAGACAGCATTTGCATGAGCCTGGGGCTGGGCTCTGGGCAGCCACCCTCTAGCTGTCCTCAGGGACCTGTGGCCCCAGAAGTTTGAGGGACGTCCCTTCGGCTCAGGCACCCACTGCCAGGGCGGGAGGCTTGAGGGAGCTGGAGGGGGCTGGCCAGAGGAGCCCTTGGACCAGCGGGGAAGGAGCCCACTGTGTGCAAGCGTGACTTCTGAGCCACACCACCCCCCGCCAGGAGGTGTGACGTGGTATCACTTCACAGCGAGGAAGACCGAGTCCTGTTTCTTTGCTCAACAAGTGCTCACAGAACGCCTGTTGCACGCCTGCTACCTGCAGTGGTGGACAAAACGCATGGACCCTGACTTGACGCAGTCTATAGGAGAGAGCTGGAGTTGGTTTCGGGTGATGAGCACGTGCACATGAAGGAAATAAACCAGGAGGGGTGGGGAGAGGGTCTTTCTCAGGCTCCCTCAGTGGAGATCCAGACAATAAGAAGGAGCTGGCGGTCCAGGGTGCTCTGGGCGGAGGGAGTGGCGTGTGCAAAGGCCCTGTGGTCGGAATGACCTTGCGTGCTTGAGGAACAGAAAGGCCAGTGCGGGTGGTGGTGACTGGGGGTGGCGGGTAGGAATCCATGAGGTCAAGAGGCTTGGGCCTGGTGCAGGGCACAGTGGGAGGGGGAGGAACAGCCTGGCTCATTTCTGTCCACCCCACCCCTCTCCCGAAGCCCGATGAGGGGTGACAAGAGGTAGCTAAGGATGACACTGGGTTCAGGGCCTGAGTGACTGGGGGCATGCAGGTGCCTTGACTGGGACAAAGACGGTTTAAGCGAGAAACCCTAACCTGGAACTGGCCATCTGTCCTCCCTGGACCACCCTCACCCCTCTGGAAGCCGAAAGTGCTCTGGCTTTGGGCCTCCCAGTCCCCCTTGCACTGTCCCCCAGGCCACAGAGCTCTCCCTGCTCGCTCCCCTCGGCCCCACCCCCACGCCTTTGCTCATGCCACCGTTCCTCCTGCCAGTGGGCCCTCCCCCGTCCCTGGGGCTGAGTGCGGCCTCCGAGGGCTGTGCAGGGTGGCGGCTCTAGAGCCAGCACCTGCCGGATTTGAATTCCAGTTTGACCACCTCTGAGCACGTGATTCTGAGCAAGTTCCTTAGCAGGGTACAATTTCTTCATCTGCAAAACAGAACGAAAATATAAGTGCCAACTGCAGGGGTGTAGTTGTAGGATCCAAAAAGGAGCCTTCACTCACTCAGCTCCTGGGACAACGGCAGTGTCAACAGAGGTGAGCAGTGTATTTCCAAGGGGCCCAGAAACGGCACACGGAAGCATCGCGCCTTGCTGTTTCACGTGGCTGTATGGAAAGTGAAAAGGTTGTCACCCAACGGGTCCCACTCATGGCTGAGTCTCTAGGGCCTCACAGTGGCTACCGAATGGACAGAGGAATGGATGCGTGACCCCAACCATTCCTGCTCCCGGCAAGGGCTGCCTGCTCTGCTTCTATGGGAGGGACCTGAGGCTCAGGGCCACACAGCTAGTCATGCCACGGGTGGCCATGAGTCTCTCTGGCCAGCTGGGCCCTGGTGACACTGGAAATACCAGGCAGACTCACATTTCGTTGGAAACGCAACAGGGATTCTTTGGAGGGTTTTAAGAAAGAGACAGAAAGAGAGAGGCATGATTTGATTTTCATTTTTAGTAGAATGAGGGTGACCCACGTTTCCCGGGGAAACCTTGCCTTCAACTGCCCCAGTAATGGGTGACTCCTCTTGAACTCCCATGGGTGGCTTCACGCTTCAGATGCTGAGGCTGGGGGGTTTGCAGCTAGCTGGGGGCCAGATGTCCTGCCCTCACTCACATCCCTCCACATCCTGCAGCCGAGGGCTCAAGAAGGGGAAGCCACAGGTCAGACCAAGCCGGGACCATGGTGCCCACCGTCACCGCTGTCTTTGCTAGAAATGAGACCATGAGGTTTACCGGAATCAGAGCCTTTGAGCAGCACTGAATGTGAAAGCAAAACTTACATGCATGCATGCACAAGCTCACACAGAGGCACATACCTGCATGCACAAACACATACAGAGGCACATGTGTGCATGCACAAGCACACACACAGAGGCACATGTGTGCATGCACAAGCATACACACAGACAAATGTGCGCATACACTTGGACATGTGTGTGCATGCTCTATGTACATAGGCATTGTGCAGGCATACACGCATGCATACACACCAACAAGGCACACACATGGACACAAAGGTTGCCAGGCCCCTGTGATACATGGCTTGCCCACTTGCAGCCACAGACTGGCTCCCCTAGGCCCACTCACACTCCCAGCTCTTGCTAAGAGATGCAACCCATGGAAACACACACCCGCAAACATGATAGAGCTGCTTATACCTGGGCACCTCTTACCAGGCTGCCAGCCTCTCACTGGAGTTCATGGAGGGGCAGCCTCAGAGACACAAGGGAACAGCTTGCTCAGCCCAATTTGGCTCCAGCCCAGTGGGACTTCCCTGGCCCCTCACTGTCTCAGCCTCAGCTGGCATCAAAGTTCACATCCCTGGACTCCATTCAAGTGTGCCTCCAAACTGGAACACCGGGCTCCTTCCTCCCAACCACCCGCCTGCCAAAGAGCCAGCGCTCACCTGCTTCATCCACCAAAGCTCCCGCAGTCACACCTGCTCCGACATGTGGGGAGAGCCGGGCCAGCTTGTGCCTGTCCACAGGGGTCTTAACCTCCCTAGACCTCAGTCCCCTCGTTACTAAAATTGAGATAGTTATAATCATCACAGTAACCCTACTTCCTTGAGAGGGGTCACATGGCCAGCCAGGCACATAGTAGGTGCTCAGTAAAAAGCTCGTTAAAAGAATGAAAACAATATCCACAACAGATTCAGGCCCTGCCATGTTTATAGCAGGTGGTCAGGCTCTCCACACAGCAGAAGAAACTGAGGCCCAAAGGGTGACAGTGTCTTGCCCAAGTTCACCAAGGTCTGTGGTGGAGCCCGTGTCTCCTGGTGCGCTGTACAGGGAGGCAGGGTCCAGCATGACCCTGCCTGGGCTTGCCCAGGGCAGTGGTCCACACGCTCCTCACAGGCCCTGCAGGGGTCCCTGGCCAGCTGGTGTCCGGGCCAGTGAGCAGGGGACCTGGCAGCTGCATGGTAGGGCAGAGGGGAAGACACAGAGGCCCAGAGAGGGGAAGGGATTTGCCTAGGATCACCCAGCATATCAGTTTCCTGAGGCTGCAGTAACAAATAACCACAAACTTGGTGGCTTTAAACAATAGAAATTGATTTTCTCGCAGTTCTGGGGGCCAGAAGTCTGAAGACAGGGTGTTGGCAGGGCCACACTCGCCTCTGCCAGCTGCTGGCGGCTCCAGGCGTTCCTTGGCTTGGAGCCACGTGATTCCAGTCTCGGCCCCCTTCTTCACAGGGCCTCCTCCTCTGTGTCTGCGAGTCTCAAATCTCCCTCTGCCTTGGTTTCATAAGGACGTCTGTCATTGGATTTAGGGTCCTCTGGTGTCCTCGTTTCCAGATCCTTCGATTCTTAACTTAATTATATCTGCAAAGACCCTTTTTCTAAAAAAGGTCACATTCACAGGTCCTGGATGTTAGAAAGTGGACATATCTTTTGGGGGACACTTTTTAACACATTAACTGCCACATGAGTTGTATTTAACTCACGCTAGTTTTGAGCTCGGGGCCTCGTGAAGCATATGAAGACTCAATTCTCTGGAACAAATTCAATAAATGTGTCGTGAGTCACTTACAACTCGAGTGGCATGCAGTGTAAAAATTGATTCTAGCGCCACATGAGTTGCATATAACTCACGCACAGAAAACAAAAAATAACAAATTTTTCATTAAATTAGAAAGGATTGTTTTGTTTTTGAAGTGTTTATTCTATTTTCATAACAAAACACTGTGGCCCCAGGGGGGAAAAATTTTTTTTCTAGTGTGGCAGTCAATGTGTTAACCCACCGTGCCTGGTAAGCCTTGGACAGGCGGGGCTCTCCCACCATCCCAGCCCTGACCTGGGGTTTCATTAGCGAGCCCAGGGCTGGGACAAGAGACAGAGTCTGCGGTCTCCTCGCCTGACTTGGAATCCTGACTTTACCTCTTGTTTGCTGTGGGACCTCAGGCAAGAAACTCAGCCTCTCTGTGCCTGTAAAAAGAGGATGGCAGTCCTTCCCTTGTAATGGAAATGAAATGAGTTGATGTAAAACCTCAGAACGGTGCCTTCTTGGAACCTAGAAAGCTCTCAATAAATGTCTGATAAATAAATACATAGAATCACGTCTGGCACGGCCTAAACACTCTGCAAACGCTGGTGTTGTCTGAGAAGGATGGTAACGTTCCCAAGGATTCCTCTCCAGGCAGCTCTGGGTTCTCCTTCTCACCCCCTGGCCACCATTCTGCCACTTGTCACCTGGGAATCCCCTGTCCCCTGGCAGTGGGGCACAGCCCCAGACCTGGCGTCCTGCCTGCGGGTGAGGGGCCCACGTGCTGGTTCCCGTTGTCCCTGACGATGTCTTCAAGGCAAACAGAGAAAGCCAGGACACGTCAGCAGGTTTTCCATAGAGCTGGAGCTAATCTTGGGGAACAGACTGCAAAGACAGAGGTTCCGGAAGGTCTGGGCCCCGCAGCACCAGCATCACCTGGGGACGTGCTGGGAATGCGGGTTCTCAGGCCCACCCCAGTTACGGGGGACCCAGGTGGGGCTCTGCAGGTGAGGCGGAGGCATGCCGAGGTTTGAGGGCCACTGGCCTAGGGGTGCCATGCGGGAGCCGGCGCCCTGGGCTTGAATCCCGGCTCTGGCACCTAACAGCATGTCACTTCATGTCCCCAGACATCCACTTCCCAGTGAGGTCACAAGCGCCCAGAACAGTCCCTGACATCGTAGGGACGAGCTGTCATCTGACCGTATGAGAGGACGCTCCCACGCTCACCGACCATCGTGCCTTTTAGGAAGGGATGAAATTCACAGATGTTACTTGGATTCTTCACACCTCCATACTTGGCAAAGTTTTAAACTGGTGGTTAACTCTACCAGTCATTCGATGTTTTCTTAAAGTCTGCTGATCTTTGAAAGCCTCAAATCAGGGAACAAGTGCTGGAGAGGTCTGGGGTCATGGCGGCCCTTTGGCAAGTAGATAAACCGAGGCTCCCTGACCGCGCCCAGGAACTGAGACGGCATCAGGAGCTTGCTCCTTGGACGCTCCAAGGGCACCACCCTTGGGAAATACCACCCCGGCAAGGACACAGGAACAGAGTTCCAAGAGGCGTGTCCTCCCCAGGCACCTGCCACTCCTCAGAATGTCGCCTGGGCAGAGGGGACCCGCAGGGAGCCCGGGCATGACTGGTCTTGAGTGCGAGAAGTCTCTGCAGGCACGATGGCAGTGATGACTGCGATTGTGCCGGCTGCCACCCAGGGTCACCTGCTCTGTGCCAAGGGCTCTGCGTTCACGGCCCGCTCTGCAGTGGGGGAACAGGGGCTCCAAGAACTGAAGCAACAGGCCTGAGATCACAAAGCTGCTGGTGGCAGAGCAAGGATTAGAACCCACGTGTGTGGGTCCCTGAAGCCTGGGAGAGTTCCAGGTGTGGGGGCCTCAGGCCGCTCCCACACCCACCCCGGGACCCCTCGGCCCGACCTGACCCTGACTGGGGCTGAGGAGGGGAAGGCTATGGCTCCCAGCACAATCTGGCTAATCTCCTGCTTCGATCCTTCCAGTGGCTCCTGCCAGCCTCCGGGACCGGCCAGGCTGCATGCCCTGGCCCCCGCCTCCCTCCCCAGCACTCACGGAGCTCCAGCCGCGCAGGCCTTTCTGCTCCTCCCGCACGCCAGGCTGGGCCCCATCTCCCGGCCTTTGCACGGGCTGTCACCATGCCTAGGATATTCTTCACGTGCCTGGCTCCTCCTCTTCTCCATCTTATCAAACGCAGCTTCTGCTGAGCACCTCTCCCTGAGCTCGCGCTGACCCGACCCCCTCGCTGGTATCCTTGGTTACGTCAATCTCACTTCATTTCCTACAAAACGTTATTCTGCCTAAAATCATCTTACTCATGTACTTACTTGCTCACCACCTGTCTGCCCCCGCTATGATGCGAGCTCAGTGTTCTAGCCTGTGAGATGAGGGCTTGAGTTTGAATTCCAGCTCTGCCTCCCTCCGTCCAGCTGTGAGTCTCTCGGGCAAGTAACTTTGCTTCTCTGAGCCTCAGTTTTCTTATCTGTAAAATGGAAACAGAAAGCCTTCCTCACTGGATGGCTGTGACATTGAGAGATGACCGTGGCTGCAAGGCACACTGTAGTTGCTTAATCAAACTCGCTGGCTGTTGCCTGGTGTAGACATTCAATGACAGTTCTGTTTCCTGATCTCCATGTGCCCCACCCCTACCCTCCCTCCCTCGCCGGCTGCCTGTTTCATCTCTGGGTAGCAGAACAGAGGTGCAGAGCCAAGGCAGATCTGTGGTCTGACATGGGTGGGTGGGGCGATTTTTGGGTCCCCCCACCCCACCTGATTTCCAGGCAGACTACCTGAGCACGGCAGTCCAGACACGGGACTGGGGGCCACACTCCCGACCCAGAGAGGGAAGGGCGTGCCCACTGGAGTCTGTTACGTAAGCCCTCAGACCTCATCTTCTTCATCTGTGAGACGGTTTCACATTCCCGATCTGGGAGTTTCGGAATTCTAGGAAGCCACAAAAGATGCAGCACTCCATTCTGCAGCTTGTCTCTGCCCGTTGTCCCCAGGCAGGAGGTGGGGGGAGTCAGAGGGCATGTGGGTGGGGGTGAGGAGGCTCCAGATGCAGCCTGGCCTCTCCTGGGATGGGAGGTCCTTGTCCTCCCGCCCGCCCTGCAGACAGACAGGAGGCTGGGCCCTGGCAGCGGGACCCCGGTGCAAGTCAGGCTTGGCTTGTCAGCTGGGTCCAGCTCATCAGCGTTTGCAGGTGGCCCTGCGAGGGGGCGGCAGGGCCTGGCCAGACACCAGGAGAGCGAGTGACTGTGTCCCGAGTGAACGCCAGCAAAGGCAGTTTATTGAGTGAGTACTTAATATGCGTCTCGAATTCTAAGACTCCGCTTGTATGTTGGCGTTCACCCTCACACACCACCCCACGAAGCCAGTCTTTACAGAAGAAACCAAGGCACAGAGAGGTTATGTGGTGGCCTGTGATCACACAGCAAGTTGGTGAAGAGCTGTTTCTGAGCAGCACACTGTGTCGCTCTGCTCCACGCCTTTCGGGGCCCAGGCTCTAGGTGAGGGCATAAGTGAGCCAGGGGGGCGGCTGACAAGGAGCCATGCAGACTTGTCTGGGCTTCCCTGCCGAGGGGACAGAAAGACAACCAAGGCCGGGGAGCAGACGGGGTGGGCAAGGGAGGGCAGAGGCCGCTCAGAGGAGGCCCCGTGGGTCACCAACAGCGAGGGAGGGAGGGAGGGACAGCAGGGGAGTGGGCCCCACTGCAGAAACAGCCTGGCCCATGGGCGGCACGGGAAGGGGCAACACAGCAGCTACCAGATGCCTGAAACTGCACACTGCCTTTGAAGCGCTAATCCCACTTCTTGGAAGCTCTCCTAAGGAAAGTCTCCCCTTCCTCCCGCTGGGGGCCAAGCAGCAGGCGGCAAAGCGGGTGGCTTTGTCTCCTGGCAGAGCAGACCACACGCATTTCCTGAGGCAGGCAGGAGCCTCTGTCCCACCCGGCACCTGGTTGGGAGGGTGTGGGGGGCGAGAGTCTGGAGAGGCGGGTGGGGAGGGGAGAGGGCTCAGGGGCCCTGTGGGTGGCCGGCCCCTGAGGAGGGTTCACTAACCGTTCTCAGTTCATCGTCAGACCATTCTTGGGCTGAGTTTTTTTTCAGTGTTATTTTATGTTGTTTAATTCCCTGTCCATGTAGCATCTAGAATCATCTGTGCGTGTGTGCACGCGCGCGTGTGTGTGTGCATACGCGTGTGTGGAATCTTTTTCACTGACGCACAACCTACGCATAGTAGGGTGCACCAGTGTTGAGTGCACAGCTTGATGACTTTTTACACACCTGCACACGTGTGTCAGCCACTACTCAGATCAAATTCTGATCTTGGCTACTCAGAGGGTGGGCCTCGGACCAGCAGCACTGGCCTCGCTGGGGAGCTCGCCAGACATGCAAAACTGCAGGCCCCACCACCAGCACCCTGCGGGGCAGAGTCTGCTGCACAAGACCCCAGGGGAGGCTGGCGCCTGTAATCCTAGCACTGTGGGAGGCCGAGGCCAGCGGATTGTTTGAGCTCAGGAGTTCGAGACCAGGCTGAGCAAGAACGAGACCCTGTCTCTACCAAAATAAAACAAATTAGCTGGGCATGGTGGCGCATGCCTGTAGTCCCAGCTACTCGGGAGGCTGAGGCAGGAGGATCGCTTGAGCCCAGGAGTTGGAGGTTGCTGTGAGCTAGGCTGACGCCACAGCACTCTAGCCCAGGCAACAGAGTGAGACTCTGTGTCAAAAAAAAAAAAAAAAAAGACCCCAGGGGACCCGTGTGGTGGATACAGCTGGGAGTGTGCGTGGAACCAGGGATGGAGGCTCCCGAGCCTGGCAGCAGACGCCTTGCGCTGCGGGGCTGGGGGTGGCTCCCAGGTGCTTCTGCCTCACTTGTCACCCAGACCAGAGCTTGGAGGCCCAGCACTCCGCACCACCCAGGAGAGCCTTTCCTGCTCCCTCAATTCACTGGTGAGGGGAAGGGACCATCCCAAGGTCACAGAGCAGGTCACTGATATAGGTCCACGGCACCAGATGCCCCAACCAGGCCTCTCGCCTATGACTTTGCTACTTTGTGCCTCAACTTACCCAGCTGCCCAACCCGCCTCCCACAGCAGTAGGAGTACACACTGTAGATCCTGGGGACCGTCAAGGTGCCCGGCACCATGTCAGGCATGTGCCTGCTCCACTTCACTGAAGCCACACACCGAGCCTGTAAGGCAGGAGGTGGTATTATCATGTTATTATCAATATATTAGTATGAATATCAGCATACCATAATAATATCAATGTCGTACCATTTTACAAGTGAGAAAAGCAAGGCTGGGAGGTGTTAAGCGACTTGCCTGAGATAGCTATGAAGTGGGACAGCCGGGGCTTGAACCCAGACTGTCTGACTTCAAGGCCCTAATTAGTTTTAACCTGAATCTCTCAGACAATGAGCGACATGGGGTGTCGCTCCAGCAAGCTAACTGAAGAAAGCAAGCTTCTTTCTCTTATTCCGTCCATCCGCAGTGGGTGGAAAGCAACCAATAATAATGTATGCACATGATTTAAACAAAAATGCAAAGCATGCGAAGACTTCACAGAAAGAAGCCGGCTTCCCTCCCACCCCTGGGGGCAGCTGCCGGGAGCACTGTCTCGGGCACCCGCACTCCAGTTGTTCCTTCCCGCTTGTGTGAACGGGAGCATATCCCGCTTGCACACCTGGTCCTTGAGTTCATCACCGCGCTCTGCGCCCCTCATCGGCACACGGAGGCTGCCTGGAAGGCTACATGTGGCTGTTCTGCTGTCCCCTGGCCACTCCCTGCTGCTGGGTGTGTGGCCTGTTTCTAGTTGTTTATGCCCATGGGCACTGCTGTGCCAAGTCACCTTGTGGTCCTGCCTCCCAGAGGTGGGACTGCCCCACCCGGTTGTGTGTGACTTTGACCTTGGCAGATACAAGGGGCACAATCTCTTATCTGCCACCCTTGCAGAGAGGCACAGGATGCCTGGCACCTCCAGTGCCGTGCAAAGGAAGGGGAAGGACAGCCCTTTCCAAGAAACTGAAAGTAAAACCACAGAAACGTGTTGGCAGCTCCTGAAAATTGGATGTGGCTGTGTGGCTGTCTGTCCAGAGATAAGTGCCAGGAGGACCCCTTTCTATGATAGTCCTGGGGTGACAGCCTGGCCTCCCCCCATCCCCAGCCACCCGGGCTTGAGCCTTGCTTGGATCAGGGCCTGGAAGGCAGTGGAAACTTTTCCATGTGTTGCAACGGGGATCAATAGCTATGTGGCTCTGTGTGCCAGGCCACACTGGTGCCAACCTCCCTCGGGACAGGCAGAGCCTTCCCTTTAAATTCTGGAGCCATCCGCTGAGCACTAGCTGGGCGCCAAGGACTGTTCCGAGCACGGTACAGACATTGGCTCCTTTAATCCTCACAAACAGCCTGTGAAGGGGGCGCTGTTGTTACACCCATTTCACGAACCAGGAGACTGAGCCCAGACAGGTGAGCACTGCGTGCAGGGCTGTGCAGCTAGTGAGTGGCTGTCCTCACCACCAAGCTCTGGGCAGGGGCTGTCATGGTTGCTCCATCGTCCTGTGGGCAAGAGGAGGTGCTGACAGTCCGAGGGACCCTTGACTGGACAAGCGCTGGTTTTTCAAGCCCTCCCACCAGACAGAGATCCTTCACAGCGGTCTCAGATTGTGGCCCCCACCCCAAGCCTGTGGCCCGGGCTTCACCAGTGACCCCTAAGCTCCGTCACCTCAAATGAGGAGCTGCCCCCAACACACCCACCGGAAGGTACCAAATGGAAACGACAAAACCGAGCGAGGTGAGGATGGGAGCAACTGGAACTCCCGCTTGCTGCTGCTGGGCATGGGAGCTGGCACAACATTCTAGAAATCTGTTTGGCAGCGATGTTTTGAGGCTGGACACACGCATGGCTTACGACCCTACAATCCCACTTCCAGGGATATGCCCAAGAGGAATGCATCTGCACGCTCGAGTCAGCACTGTGCGTGACAGCTCCATGCTGGCAAGAGTAGAACTTGCTGACAGCAGGTCGGACGAGCAAACCGTGGTCTGTTCATCCGGTGGGACATCATACAGCCACGACAAGGAAGGCCCGTAACCGCGCACATCGACGCAGAGGATACCCAGGGACATCCCGTTCAGAGGAAGAAGCCAGGCGGAAAGGAACACATGCCGCGTGACTCTGTTTACACGACGCTCGAGCACAGGGGAGGAGCTCTCCGGCAGCCGTCTGCTCTCCAGGGAGCTCGCGGCGCTGGTGGTCTGGGCGGTCGCCACACGCGTGTGCGCACGTGCCCGATTCCACGGAAGATTTCTGCGCTTTCCTACATGCCATACCATAACAAAAAAAATGTTCAATTGCAGTGAAATCCACAAACCATAAAATTTGCTGTCTTAGCCACTTTTAAGCGCGGTTCAGCGGTGTCCTGTGCAGTCACGTTGTGCAACCGTAACCGACGTCCCTTTCCACAGGCTTCTCATCTTACAAAAACGAAACTCGACACCCGTGAAGCAACTCCCTCTTCCTCCTCCCTCCAGGCCCCAGCCGCCCCGGTCCACTTTCTATTTCTACGCGCTTGACTACTCTAGGTGCCTGGCAGAAATGCAATCGCAGGATAGGCGCCTTTTCGTGACTGGCTGTCTTCACCAAGTACCACATCCTTGAGGTTCGCCCACGTGGTAGCACGTGTCAGAATTTCCTCCCTTTCTGAGGCTGAATTATATTCTATCGTGTGTCATCTCAGTCTATTCGGGCTCCCTATAACAAGTGACCGTAAACTAGGTGGCTTACGAACAACAGAAATTTATTTCACGCGGTTCTAGAGGCTGGAGGTCCAAGGTCAAGGTGCCGGCAGGTGTGCCTGTGAGGGTCTGCTCCCTGGTTCATAGACAGTGTCTTCTTGCCGCGTCCTCACATGCCGGGAGGGTGAGCAAGCTCTCTGGGGCTTCTTTCTAAGGACACTAATCCCGTTCGTGAGGGCTCTGTCCTCGTGACTTGATCACCTTTCAAAGGCCCAACCTCCTAACATACCGTCACCTTGGGGGTTAGAATCTCAACATACCAGGGCCATCTGGAAAGTATCCGGCCATGGTTAATATAACGAGAACATATTCCATGGCTGGATACTTTCCGGACAGCCCTGGTATGAATGTGGGGTTGGGGACACACACGTTCCAACCGCAGCATACATACACACCACATCGCGTCTACCCATTCGCTCGCTGATGGGCATTTGGGTGGCTTCCACCTTCCGGTTGTTGTGAGTAGCGCTGCTGCGAACCTGGGCGGACAAACACAAAATCATTTCGCTTCACTATTTCACACATGAAGGCGGGAGGGCACCGGCAGGTGGGACAGAGAGTTCTGGAGCCAGATGAGGTCGGAAACCCAGCCAGTCTCGCTCTGTCACACAGGCTGGAGTGCAG
>CAUYRT010108230.1:0-20491 GCA_963574885.1 Lepilemur ruficaudatus
GACTACTTTGACAGAGTAGGTTTTTGAATGTAACAAGATAAGTCAACTTGAGTGGTAATATATTTTGGGAAATCAGCTCACTACAAATTGTGACTGTAAACATTGTACTGTAAATGTTTTGTGGTTTTCCCCCAATAAAAAAAAAAAGGAAGGCATTTGAGGGAGGGTCTCAGAAGACTACAGAGCAGGGTGCTAAGTTCTGTGCTAAGGAAGACACTTTGCTGTGGAAGATGTAGTGACCACAGACGGGGAGAGGAGGAAAGGGGATCGGGGTGGGGATGGTGAGACCTCGAATTGGTGATTTTAGCAAAGGAGGGAAGGAAGGATACGCAGCAATTATCAATGACATATGCAAAAGTTAAAAAAAAGAAAAGATGGAGACAGAGCCAATTTTCCCAGGTTGCAAAGTGGCTTGGAAATATGGATTGGAAATATGGCACCAGTTTGACCTCAAAATAGAAATTAGAGACCTGGAATTCAAAAGAGAAGGCAGAGCTAGAAAATGAAGGATTTAGGTCACTTACTTCTCCTCTTCCTGAAGGGATGGTGAAAAGGGGAGAATGAGAGAAGGGCTTTGGAAAGAACCTTCAGCAAGATCTCATTGTAGGGTGCAGGAGACAGAAGAGCAGCCTGAAATAAGCAGTGATGGGAGAGGTGGGGGGTCCTCAAGGGATCCAAAGGAAGAGAGTGTTTATTTAGTTCAAAGGACCGTTTTTTTAAAGTAGAAAAATGAAAGTAAGGATGTGCATGGTTTGTAGAAAGATGGAAACTTCCTCAGTCAGAAAACATTTTGCCATCAGCAGCAGGCAGTGATGTTGACAGTTTGTGGTTAGTGACTAGATCTTAAATTATATTTTGGGCAAGAGAGGGTGTCCAGTGAACAAATTCATAGCAGCTGATCCCTGGCATTAAGGGAGTCAATTCTTGATGCTGTAAGTGAATAGCCAAGTGCCACCCAGGTACAGTGAAGAGAAAAATACCAAACCTGTTTTATGTAAATCTCTAAGGCAATGTTCAGACAGGACAGAACAGGAGGGGGAAGGGGCTTGAGCGGAAATGGATTTTGAGGACCTGTCAGCCTTGGCAGGAAGAGTAACTGGGATACGATGAGAGGGGGTAACACCAAGCACATCTCCAAAGCCATCCAAGTCAGCAGATAATTAACCTCTTGATTTCTCCCTCCCTTCCTTACAAGATCAGATTTTTATCATCTCAGAAACATTTAAACTTCAAGAAATTGTGAGGCACACAGACTTTCTTAACCAGCTTCCACCAACATGCCATTTGATTAATTTATGTAGTTGGGAAGGCAGTTCAGAGGGAATACAGATTGTGCTTTACCTGCCTCATTTCCATATTTAATATATTCA
This sequence comes from Lepilemur ruficaudatus, assembly GCA_963574885.1. Lineage (NCBI taxonomy): Eukaryota > Metazoa > Chordata > Mammalia > Primates > Lepilemuridae > Lepilemur > Lepilemur ruficaudatus. Next base: position 1,371 of record CAUYRT010108230.1, read on the forward strand.
GGCATGGTTATGATAGAGCATCTCATGTTTATACTCAACTTTGTGTCTTTTGAAGTTCATGTTTAACTTTGTGTTGATAAAATACCATTTTCTGATTCAGATAAAAAATGTCCATTTGGGCGTGAGATAACTTTTGCAAAATGAGATGTTTTTAGCCTTACTATGAAGCAAAAACAAACATGCATTACTGCCATTCACAGAAATGTATTTGCAGTACTGCAAATCTCCCTGCTTCTTGAAAAAGTTAGAGCAATTGCCTCTTGCCCCCCATAATTAGCTCCCTAAGATTTTAGGAATGAAGCAGTTGGCATTTTTTATATTTTAAAATTCCTCTGTTTGCTGCATTTTTACTTTGAGAAGTAGGAATCCACATGAAATTTAACACACTATGTAAGGAAACATGGCAGATTTCTCCTAGTGTTTTAATAATGCCACTGAGGTTTATGAATATTTTAACTTAGTTATTGGCAAACATGTTTACAATATTTCTCTGCTATTTACTTAGGATTTGATTCGGTACTAGATTCTCATCTTTAAATGAAATGTGGTGGTATTAAAAGACAAAAAATGATTGCGAAGTAGAATAACCTGGGCTCCCAGTTGGTTTTATTATGGGCTGTGTGCATGTGGATATTTTTCTTATTCTTTCTGCATTCTCTCTATGCTATCAAGCTTCATCCTCTCCTCTCCCAAAGCCCTCCTGCCAACCCCTTGTAGGCCAAACCTCATTTTACATTGTTTTTTCCTAATTACTCTGTTTTCAAAATTATTCTCCCTCCCTCTGGTTCCCATTTCCAAATAGCTCAGCTGGGCATTAAGCACCATAGTAATGGATGGTGCCATCCAAAAAGAAAACAGCAAAAACAGAAACAAAATTATGAATGACTATAGCGTTCTTCCCAGCAGAAACAGTTCTCCAAATGCCTCTGCCCTCCCTTAGCCCAATGTAAAATTAATAGTAGCCGTTTCATAAATGGATATATAATGACAAAGTAAACTTTACCCAACTTCCCCAAGATACTGGCTCCAGTATTTTATTTTCAAATTAACTTACTCTGATGATAAAAGCAATGGCTACTTATTGTTAAATAAGTAAATAAATAAATAATGAAAATAAAATTAATTTGTAATTTTGCCACTCAGAGACAGCCACTCATAACCTTTTGGTGTTTCGGGGTCTATTTTTTTCTATTTATATAATTAAATATATATTTGCATATATCTATTTACATTTACATATGTGCATGTATAGGATTAAATTATATATTCAGATTGTATTCTGCTTTTAAAAATCTCCCTTTATTTCGTGAGAATGTTTTCTTCATTGAGTTCTTCCAAACCATGATATTTAATGTCCACATAAGAAAACATCTTATGGGCTATCAATTTATTTAAGCTTTTACTTATTTTTGGTTATTCATTTTTCTACCAATAATTCATTATTTTAAATAATTCTTTGGTATCATTCAGGCACACAGATGTGTGTTCACAGTTATCTAATTTCTTAGTGTCAATGCTTAGATATTGAAGTTTGTATTGATAAAATAAATGCCTTTGACAATTGACACATAATTGTCAAAATGCTTTGCAAAGAAATAATGCTCAACTTTATTCTCACCAACCGTGTATGACAGTCCCTGTTTACCTTACTTAGGCTTGCCAGCAATGCTAAGAGTTCTAAAATGTGTCACTTTGAAAGATGAAAATGATAAGGTACTATTACTTTTTTTTTTTTTTTTTTTTTTTGGTCATTAAAAAAATACTGGTGAGATATTTTTTTCTTTCTTTTCTCCCTGTCTTGAGAAGCAACTATCTGCTCAGGCCATATTCCCATTTTGTATCTGTGTTTCAATGGTTTTCCTATTGATTCGTAAAGAGTTGCTGCTTGTTGTGGACATTTATCTTTTGTCTGTCATGTTTGTTGCATTTTTTGCCAGCTTTTTATTTAAATTAATTTGATTTGATGTTTTGAAATATTGACTTTTTAAATCTTTATTCAGACACAATACTGTTTTTCCTTATGATTTATTACCTTGTTTTTACAGTGAACAACCTTGGCCTATTCTAAGATCAGAATCACCTTAATACATATATGTTTCTAAATTTTTATGGTTTCATTTTCACATTTGATTCTTCTGTTTATCTGGAATTGATTTTTGATGTATAGTTTAATACAAAGCCCCATTTGGAGTTTTTACCCTCCAAATTAATTTTCCCTCCACTGTTTTCTTAATATATTCTTTTTCTGGTTTTGTGATATAGTCTTTGTATGATGTTAAGTGCAGTATATACAACTGTTTACTTTGGAACCATCTTATGTATTAAATTTTGCAACAATCCCACATGGTTCCGATACTTGTAGCTTTATAATGTGTTCTAATACATGGGAGGGCCAGCCCTTCTAAAATATGTGCTATTTTCAAAACTGCCTTAGTTACTTGTGCCTTGATTTTTCCTCTAGAAGGAAAAACCATTATCATTTTGTCAGAGTCCCACTTCCATGACTGTTACTTGTTTTCTCAAAGCTGCTATCACACTGTGGACATAGGAAGTCAGGGACAGTGAGAAATCAGAATGCGTAGAAATGTCTGCTTGACACAGCGTTCGTGAACTGGATGACAGACCGCAGAGGAGCATCTTCCAATTTTCCAGTCAAAGATGCTCTTCTATTTCACAAAGCAAAGCATGAGAAACTCACTAATTCATTTTCCCGAATTCCATTTTATCAGCCTTTGAGATTTTCCTAGTAGCTGTCTGTCAGTCTTAGTACTTAAAAGTTTTGAAGCTTCAAACATATTTCTTCAAAGATGTTTTAGTTAAGAACAAGAGATTTTGCTTTGAAGGATCCTGGACAGATTCCCTTTAAAAAAATCTTTCTGAGCACCCATCCCTATAATATATCTAAATTTTGAAGGCTTATCGATGATGGAGTAAAATGAAAACTCCAAGAATTCATAACATTATCTGGCAACAGTGGTGGATGAGAGGCATAGGAGATATAGGTATGTGTTCATTTCCTTATTGGACCAAATTGTCCAAGATTGGTGTTCCTTCTAACTAGGTTTTTGAAAACTGAGAGAAAACAGAGCCAGCATCAGTCAAAATGACAAAATTGGCAAACTTCTGCCTTGGCCCTCTTCCCTTATCTCTCTTCTCTTCGCCACAACTCAGCCTCCCCCCAGTATTTTTACCTGCCCTTTTTTTGAAGAAATTTTTTCTCATAAGGTTACCCATCCTATTAAAATAGGCCACTCATAAATAATGTTTCCTACATTAAGATTTGGCAAGCCTGTGCCCAGCACCATGGCTGATGCAAGATAAGTGCACAGTAAATTTTGAAATATCTGTGTCTCGATCTTCATTTCCTTGTTTCTGTCTCCAATTTCCTATATGCCATCAGCGGATTTAGTGACACTGCAAATAGCATGCTCTTTTCCAGGCGTGCGTCTCCCATTTCCTCAGAACCCGTTTGTCTTGCTGAAGCGTGCAGGCCCGAGCCGTATGTTTTCAGGCAGTACTGTGGGAAGATTAACAGTTTCCTGGCATCTTTCTTGCAAAGGTTTGAACACCACTTCCAGTGCAGATCAACATGTGAAATTAAATGTTTACCTTGTAGTTTTATGGTGCTATCAACTTTCTCAAAATCTCTTCCTCCGCACTGTTATTTAAGCTTCATTACAATCCTGCAAGGAGCGAAAGGCCATGGGTATTAGCCCCGTTCTGGAGGGTAACTATTTTAGGTTGCATGTGTTCTCCAAAAACTCATATGTTGGAATTCTAACCCTGAGTACCTCAGAGTGTGACCTTATATGAAAAAAAGATCTTTATAGAGGTAATTAAATTAAAGTGACTTCATTAGGGTGGACCCTCATCCAATCTGTTACCTATAAAAAGGAGAGATCTGGAGACAGACTTACACACTGGGATGACGTCATGTGAAAATGAAGGCAGAAATCAAGATGATACATCTACAAGTGAAAAAAACACTAAAAATTGCCCCGAAAACCACCAGAAGCTAGGAGAGAGGCCTAGAACAGATTTTCCCCTACAGCCCTCAGAAGGAACCAACTCTGACAACACCATGATCTCAGACTTCTTTATTGTCTCCAGAACTGTGAGACAATAAATTTCTATTGTTTAAGCCACCCAGGTTACAGTACTTCATTATGAAGCTCTAGCAAATGAATAGAGTAGCTAATAAAAAACAGAGAAGGCTGACTAGCTCCCCCAAGATGAGGCACAGTTTCACCGGAGGATTGGATCTACTGAACCTTCTACTGCACTGAAAATCATCATTTTATCAGCTACAATGAGCTGGGATCAAGGGCAGCCCACTCTGACAGTGAAGAAGTTTATTTGATGCTGGACCAGGCCAGCACCCTCCCTAGTCCCCCTTGGACTATCTTCAGCATATCCCAAACTACATGCATTGGTTCACCTGGATGTTGCTAGCCATTGCCAGGGAAGATTCTTGCCACTGATGAGGCTGTTAACACTAACGTTCACACAGCAGTTACCCTGTGCCAGGCTCAGGCTAAATGTCTTACCTGGGTCCATGTAACTCTCGCTGTGAGCCTGTGAGGTTGGTGCTATGACTACCCCATTTACAGACCCCAACCAGAGTCTCTGGTGTTAACTGATCCCTAGTCCTGTGTTTGAATTCAGGCAGTCTGACCCTGGACCTGGCATTTAAACCGCTTTATTGCTGGGCTCTAAGTTCTTAACAGCTTGAAAAGTATTGTGTTAAAGAGAGTGGGAGTATTTCTATAGAGTCCTCAAAGCTTTACAGGATGCCTTTATCCTGGGCAATCTCTGAGAGGTGATAGCATAAGCCGCGTTTCCAGACCACAGTTGACCCTGGGACCTTTTATACCAAAGCGAGATCTCTTGGGACTGATGTTTCATGAACAGAGTTGTCAGATAAAATATAAGACTCAGTTAAATTGAAATTCAGATTAACAATGACTAATATTTTAGTATAAATGTGTCCCAACTATTACATCAGACAAAGTAATATTAATAGTAAAAAATCAGTAATTGTTTATAGGAAATTCCAGTTTAACTGGGCTCCTGTATTTTTATTTGCTAAGTCCGGCAACCTGCATGAAGGACAAACATGAGTACATAGCCAAAACTCCCTGACTCTCTCTCCCTCTCCGCCTGGACATTTTTATTTAGGAAACAAACAAAAATCTGCCCCAAACTGAGGTTCTGCCCTTGTTACCTTCCCAACATCCGTCTTGTTATCCTTCAACCAACTTCCAGTGGAGCTCCTATCGGACTCTGCTTCTTGTCTTTTATGGCTTAGGACCCGGTATCACAGAGCCAGGGACCAGCCACGTGCTTGGCAAGCATCACGCCAGCATGAGATGTGGCGAACAATAACAACAGTCCTCCAGCTCTCACCCAAGGAAAAGGAGAAGGACATTTGGGGACAGATGCACATAAAACCCAAATCTTGCACACAAAACCAGCCTTGAGGTTGGTCAGCATGAATTCTATCCTATGGTATCTCTCTGCTACATTTCCATTCCAGGAGAGTTAAGGCTTATCGAGTTTAGGAATAAATGGATATCTAAAAAAGATCAGGTCACTGGAGCAGGTCTTGGTCCTGAATCCTATCACCCCTCTCACTTCATAATCCCTCCTTTCCTACTAATGCTACGTGTGATGATAACACTCAAAGACATGCATAAGTCCCAGCTTCTTACTGGGCATTATTTTTTTTTACCTTTTTAAAAGATCCAGTTGTCTTTCTGATATATTCAAGTTATCTTGACCAATGTTTCAGAGTTACTTAGAGCTTTATGAATTGAAGCAAGACAGAAACAAATGACGACTCATAATTTACAACATTTCTGAGCCACAGTGACATTTACATTTTATGGCCATGAAGAGGACCCTTCATGCTAGTATACAGAAACTCAATTTAGATTCCAGACCTGCAGTGTCCACCTGTGATTATTTAAATTTGTACTCTAATTGCTATAAGGTTAAATGAAAATCTTTAATTTCTGAGTCGCACTAACCTCAGCTACATAAGGTGAGTGGCTGCTGTGCTGGACAATGCACATATGGAGTGTCTCTGTTATCACAGAGAGCTCTATTAGACAGCCCTATTCTAGATTCTTATTGTCTTGGCTTCTCTGCTCTGCACAGTGAAAAAGGTTGATATAGATTAGGGTTTCTCCAACCTCGGCACTGTTGATATTTTGGGTCAAATAATGTTATGGGGACTTTCTTGTGCATTTTAGGATGTTTAGCACACCCTGGCTCTACCCACTGGATGTCCTGTGCCTCATATGATGTTTAGTAGCACCCTCCTCCAGGTTCAACACCTACACGTGTCTCCAGACATCGCCAATTGTCTTCAGTGGGGCAAAATCACCCCCAGTGGAGAACCACTTATTTAGATTACATCAGATGTCCCCTCCAGCAGTGATAGTTCAAGATTCTTCTTGGGACAATAATTTTCAAACGTGAATTTTCTGGCATTTCATAGATCATTGTAGAATTTTAAGAATATTTCCAGCTCCTCATGCAAATTACTGAGGCCTGATTATCAATTTAATATTTGGATCACTGGGCCATTAAAATGCTGATTTGAAATTCAATCTTCTATTTTTAAAAATGATCACTTTGTGAATCATATCTGTTATGTGGTTGATTTTATTTAAATGGACTGTATAATTTTGCTCACTCTGTGTTCATGAATAATGCTTTGTAGTTGAATGTCAGAATGCCTGCTAATGATCCCAACGTTCATAGCTTAGGTCTATGGAATCCATACAGTCATTGACAGGTTGGCTTTGTTGTTTCTTTGTTTTTGTTTTTTTCATCTTCCACTCCTTTTCCCAGAGTAAGACCCTTAATTAGTGCTCATTAAGATACACAAATAGCCTGGCCTTGGATCCTCTGAGTATCTGGTTTACTCTTCTCTAACTTATTAAAGTTGCTTCTGGAGGCAACATAGAGACATGCACTTATTTTCTGGATCAGCATGTTCGTGCATCTCATTGTGCACGAAAAATATACTGTGATCAAAATGGATGTATATTTTTGCAGAAATATTTATTCATAGGACCCGAATACATTAAGACTCAATGAATGTGCCACTCTATCAGTGACTGTGAAATTGGAATCTCACATCAGAACTAATGTGGTGTGGTGGCCCAGTGGGCCTTTGGAGCCTCTTCATTTGGGAAGCTGCCTTGGTGAGGAGGCCAGGGATTCCAAGACACACAGGACAGCCTTTGGGATTTGTAGTCCCATTAATATGAAGTCAATATTTCCCATAAGACTGGAGAACTCTTCGTGCTCCAGGCAGTGTCCCAAGTACTACATGCTATGATCCCCTTAAATCTCTCAGCCCTGCCAAGTGAGTAGTAATATCACCACCATTTTACTAACAAGAAAGGGAAGTCTCACTGCAGAGGTGTTAACCTGCCTAAAGTCATAGAGCCAGGATTTGAATTCAGCTCTCTATTAATAGATTTCTGGAACTGCAATCTTCCCCATTACCTACCTTGCCTCTAGATTTAGGATAAAATACAAATCACTTAAGTTTTCCACTTAAAAGAAGCATCCTTTAGCATCAAACTGAAGTTGGTTCAACATGTATTCCTATCAAAGTAGGTTAAGTTTTTTAAATTTGCAAGTGCTTATAATGGATAACAGTTGGAAAACAACTTACTTTAGATGATTACTTCGGACACATGATTTAATCCATACATTTTCTGTAGTTTTCTGTACCTTTCAGAGCATGATTTCCCTCCCTTAAAAATAAACTTTGTTTTACTTAGTGAGAAAACACAGTGACTTTGGAGCATGCTGGTTATTGTGTTTTTATATTTCATTGGGTTCATTGTAGTTTACAGGTAAGGTTGTTTTTAATACAAAAGTATTCTCTTCATCATCCAACACTAAATCAACATATTTTAAGAGAATTGAAATGGTATCGAGGTAAGTTTATTTTTGCTGTTCTAGTCTTTGGAAGAATTTCAGTGCAAATGGAAAAATCAGTTAAAACCAGATCACAGATGTATTCTCTTCTGTATCTTTTCCTTCATGAATATGAGGTTAGAAACAAATAAAACTTCCTAGAAACTTTCTGAATAAAGCATATAATAATCTATTTTCTTACAAAAGACTAAGAAGGAATGAAATCAACTTAAATGGCTTAGAGCATCAGAGTTTTAATCCAGGACTCTCAATTTGATGGTAGCTACATGGATGACGCCAACCGAAACTACATCAGGTCTGTCCAAAAATGTTCCATCACTTAAGTTTTCTTCAGTTATAATCTAAAAGGAATTGTATATTTGAAGTGTGTGCTTTGCATATCCTATGTGAAAACACATAGGGTCCCAGCATCCCATATTATCCTAGATCTGTCCAGATCCTCAAAACCATGCCCCATCTTTCACATGCATGACTGTAAGACTAAGCATGCCAATTTTAATTCCAGAAAAAATGGTCACTGTAGGCAATGGTTCTTTAAAGCAAACAAAGGCCGCTTAATCTGTGATGCTGTAGTCATTTGTTGGTTTGTTTGTTTTAATCCACAATTTACAATAAAATGTGGTTATTTTTTATTCTCACAGAGAAAACACAATCCTATTAAAAGTGAACTTCTCTCACATGAAGGCATTACAGCAGATTTAAATTCATGCATTACAATTTTGGCAATTTAATGAACATCCTATTTGGAGACATTATTGGTTTAAAGAAATAAATCACAACCATTTTATTTCTCACTAGCATTGCATATTTCAAATCCATTTTTTCAACACAATGATGCGTTTAAATAAATTGTCTTATCGGCTGAATTTTGATCACACTATCGAGTATTTGAGACAGAAATGTGTAATCAGAGAGTCAAAAGTCATCACATCTATCCCTGGCTCAATAGCCAACAAGAAATGAGGCCGTAGGCAAGGCATTTAGTATTAGGGGATTTAGCTGCTTCTCAGTCCAGGGCAGGTGTTTAACTGCAGTGCCCAACATCGACTAGGGAAGCTTGTTCACAGCGTTGAGTGAGTCCCTGTCCCCACCCTCACATCTGGGTGTGGTAGGTGTGCAGTGGGAGTCTTCCTTGATAAGAAGCTCTGGGCGCTTCGAGCGCAGGTGCCCGGGACCCCGTGAAGGGTCTGGGGTTAATGCCAGAAGCCACATTAAGCTTGAAGCTTCTCTGACCACATCGTGGCTGTAGTCACTTGACACTTCCACTTTTCTTCAATAAGGCAAAAACACCCCTCAGTTACGTCACCATTATAATGTACTTAAACTAGAATCTTATGCCTGGCTGGTTTTGTGACCTCAAAATAAGAGAAACTCAGGAAGGTTGAGTTGAGCTGAGCGTTGAAGGCGGGGAGGGGGAAGAGGAGGTAAGGACGACCAGGAGCCAGAGAGGCCTGAGGAACAGAGGTTCTTAACCTGGTGTCTGCCCTTGGTCCCTGGGTGGACATTAGGGACTCTGTGAACACCTGACATGATAGCCAAAGTGTGTGCGCATATGCGTGTGTGTGCATGTGTGTGTGGTTTCTCGAGAAAGGACCACAGTTTGCATAGATTTCCCATAGAGATGTTGACTGTGGAATGGTTAGAAACTTCCTTCTAGCTGGGTGGTGGTTTGGAGCACTGCCTGTGGGCCCAGAAACCCTGACTTAGAGCCCATTTCTTCTACTAACTAGCTGGAAACTGGAGCTGAGCCACCCTCCAAGTGTGCTTGGCCAGTGTCACAGGATTGTTGAAGGACTACGTGAGAACACATGAAAAGTGCACCTTGTCTGGTACTTGGGCATTGCTCGATAATTGACATCCTAACAAATATTTTGTGGAGGCCCTTAGACTGAGCAAAAGCAACTGTGTGTGATGCGTTCATAAAGGAAGTGATGACCAGCTCATCCTCCCTGCCTCCTCCCAGTCATGCCCTATGTCACTTTATAGTCTTGTCTCCTTCTGGATCTTTTGCTAAAGAATGACAAAATAAAACTCCCTTTGTCCTGATGGCTCTGGTCTCCCACTGAAGCCATAATCTGTGTATTGTCAAGGCTGCAGGAGAAGTTGGAAATGTTATAGTGCCAGGTTTAGACCCCTTGGCCTTCCCTCTGCCATGGATTTACTGTGCTCTGCTGGGAATGTAAGTCTTCTTTTGAGGCCCTCTGGGACTTTTCTCTGAGTTTTGTTGAATGTTTCTGTGTGTTTCCTGAAAGATCTCCACGTGAACGGTGAAGCTCATAACTGCTACTGGTCTCTACGCTTTGCTCTTTAAAGCTGGCAGACACCTGAAACCCTCTGTCCTGCCACAATGTGATCAAAAGGATGCTGTCTAAGCATTTATACTCCAAAGACTAATTGTGATAGCTAACATTGTATAGTTCTTTGGGGTTTACAAAGTACTTATATTTTCCCATTTAATCCACACTTAGGACTAAAAAAGTTACACTAATGGGAACGACTAAAAACCAATTTCAGAGTGTTAAATACACAAAATTATAAAGTAAAATGAGACTGATTTCCTCTAGTCATGAGGAAAAATTTGTCTCTTTGCAATCTTTTTTTCACATATGTAAAAGCATTTACATTTTCACTTTTCTGAATTTTCTACTTTTAGGTTGCCCTCTTGTTTTAGATTTTCAGTGTCACTGGGCAATTGGAGCCATTTTCTGCCTGATTCATGATGAAAGAAGAACTTTTAACCTGCAATGTCCAGCTGATTAAAATTAGCTTGGATTTTTCAGATAAAATTCCTTTTTTGTTATGATAAACATAGCTTTTTATCTTAAATGAGTAGGAAGAAATATTTAAGGGAACTTTTCATCTTATTTGTATTTCAACCTTAAAAAAGGAAAAGAGATATAGTGAAAATTTTCAGGCGTTTAAGTGGGAAGTGCTTTATTTGAGATAAACACAAAAGGTTTTAAGTATAGTTGATATTAGTCAAACATAGCAGCTTTTGGCTATTGTCTGAAGAGCTCTCATCTGCTGAGTTGCAGACCTGTGACCTCTAGATAAAGTTTCAAAATGCAGAAAATACTTATCTTCTTGCTATGACCTTCCATGCACAAGACATGAGCCATGGATTTGTTTCCTAGGGAACTAGTGAGTGAGGAAGATCTATAATTAAATCTGTGAGTTATATGCTACACATGGGAATTGGGTACATACCAAGTCCTTTAGAAAAATCCAGTAATATTACGATAGCTTCAACTGGTGGAATTAAACCCAACTTTTCTTTGGATGTTTTTAGAAAGCATCATTTAGAATCTTAAAATGAGAGCGTTCTTGAGTTTCTTTCAAAAGTCAGCGTGTGTCTCTTTTGGCTTCCCTTTCATCCTGCCCCGGTGCCCTTGCTGATAGGATAGCACCTGCCACCGCTGTCCAGGGGACCGTTTTGTACGAAAGGCTTGGACATGTAAGACGCACCCTGATCTGAGAGCACCAGTACGTCAGAGCTGGAAGGGATCTAAGCCAGTGGTTGTCAAAAGGTTTTTGAACTTCAAAATGTGTTCTTCAAATAAAGTCTAGTACAAAAGTCCAGTAGGAAAAGCAGATATAGGTGAATTGGTTTTGGCTGGAAGTAAGAGAAGAGCCCAATCTCATTAAGCCTTTCAGCCACCTCCCCAGCCCCAAAACTCAGAGGCAGGAGTTCTCTAAGGCACCCCCATTTCTCAACTGGAACATCGACATCTAAGCAAAGTCACTGACTGTGGAGACGGAGCTCAAGAGAGAACACTTGCGTCTCATTGTGCCAGTCATCTCGCAGTCTCTGGAGGTGAAAAGCCAATCAGAAAAATGAATTGTTGTTTCCAAACCTGGCTCGAATTTTTTTCATAGTAAATTTCCTTGTCTGGTGGCTCATGAGGGCCAAGCTTTCACTACAGTCATTTTGTTTTTCATCTGTTGAAACCAATGGTAGGCCTTGTACTTTAACTCTAAAACATAAAATTCTGTTGATTCTTTTCTTTCAATGGAATTGTGCCCCCCATATCATTCTTCAACCAAAAGAAGGGCCCCGTAAAAGTGAAGGTGGAATCTCAGGACCACTAGAAAGGAGATACTTTATAGATATCAAGGCTTGATGTAGATGTAAGGCAGAGTGGATGGTGAAGGTGATAATACCTGCCATTCGTATATCTGCCCCTGCCCCATACTATCCATATATACACATATTAGCTCACGCAACGTTTGTGATGTCTGAGCACTTTATGTGTGTGTGTGTGTGTGTGTGTATATACAGAGCAGCTTATTTTTTTCTTTTTAGTGATTTTTGAATACACATACATATATATAAGTGTACATGTGTAGTATCTGCCAGTCTGTCTCCCCGCCCCTCCCTCTCTCCTTCTCTCCCTCTCTCCTTCTCTCCCTCTCTCTCACCTTCACCCTCTCTATTTATCTGTGATTATCCAGACAAAACCTCAGGAAGTAGATATTATTATTATAAAGATACTAAGGCACAAAATCTTAAAGATTCTGCAGCTGATGGAGGCACAGCTGAGATTTGTATCCAGCCAGCCTGGCTTCCAAGTTCGATTTGTACTCTTTGCTTCTCTACACTGATGTACCATCTCCTTTTTTTTCTTTTCTTTTTTTTTTTTTTTAGAGTATGAGCTATAGGACTTTGAGCAAATCACTAAACCTGTATTGAAATTTCTATGTGAAAAGTAAATGAAAATAATAATACCCCAAAAGTTTACTCTGAGGATAAAAAGAGAAATTGTAAAGTGCCTAACCTATGGCACATTGTAACTTCTACCACATAGTAATTTCTTCATAAGTTACTGTGTTGCTGCAAAAATCCCCAGCCATGTGCCCAAACAGATCTTTTAAAGAATTCTGAAGCCAATTAAATTGAAAAAATTCAAAATCAGCTTGTCAAATTTGATGCTAAACACTGTATTTGCTCTGAGAATTTTAGATTGTATAGGAAGTTTAATTTCTCACAATGATAACTTGTGATTTTTCACATCTGAATAGTATCACTTCATGGAAGAAATTTTCCTGAATACAGTACGCTCTCACCAATGTCCCTGAAAATGTTTAATCTATGTCTACTGCCTCCATGTTGACCCAGAGTATTTCTGGGAATGTTTTTCAGGTTATCTTAACAAGAACAGGACTAGTCACTGCAGTAAGCAGGCTCCATTGTTTGGCTTAATCACCAGGAACAGGCTCATGTGCGGGGCCACCTCAGAGCAGCCCATGGCCCCTCCTCCCTGTCACTGACGGATTGACTCACGCGTTTGAGACCTTCCACACTGGTTCACTGCCGTCCCTGTGCACATGGTCCCCCAGGGCCTCTGTGTCTCATCCATGGCCTATGTCTGGAAACCAATTATCATCTCCTTTTTATTCCTGTACTGTCTTGTGGAAGAAAATGAATTAAACCTTACAGCAGATATCTTCGTAATAAAATAGCATTTAGTCATGAAATAAGCACTTTTAAGCTTGTATCGCCTTATTCTGAAAGACATCTTTGTGTGTTTTTCTTTTTGATTTTTCAAGACAGACTTATAATCTGCCTCTGGTGTTTGAGTTTCTCTTGTTTTGTTTTTTGTTGTCATCGTTTTGTTTTGTTTTTTCATTTTGTTTTGTTTTTCCATTTTGGTTGTTTTTATTTTGTTTTGTGTTTAATCCACCCTCACCTCTGCCAAAGACTATAGTATATCAAAAGGGTCAAGAACCACTGGGTTAAGAGTTACAAAAAATGAAGTTTCTCAGTGCTCAGGTCATACCAAATGAGCTCATTGTAACCCAGGAAAATCAAAACCTTGACTAGTGGGAATGAGACAACAGGAGGAGGAGTTTTCTGGGGAGAATGAGCTGGAGAAGGAGGCAGTGCTCTATAGAAGCAGGCAGATGGTAGTCTCCGGGCAAGTAGAGAAGGACAAACAGGGAGATGGAGATTTTTGATGAAAATTATACCCTGCTATTTTGTAAACATAATTTAATCCTTACAACAATCATTTAAAGGAAGAAGGACATTCACATTTTTAGAGCACCTTCATGAACCCGGCATTTGTATGTTTCTTGTTGAATTCCCTCAAACACCAGCTGAAGGAGATTTCACTGTTCCCTTCGTAAGTGATGAAGCTGTGACTTGGGGCAAAGGTGGCTATTCAAACCCAAGTTCTCTGATTCTACCACCTTGTTCTGCCTGGATGCAGCTTGGCCTGAGGCTCAGGGTCTGTAGGGTATGGAGCCTCGGACAGGGGTGATTTTTGATGGGACCACTTTCTGCAGCCCAGGAGAAGCTATTTGCAACCCACAGCTCCAGAGTGACTTGGGGAGTTGAGGCACTAATTGCTCCATTCAGCAAAAATGCACTGACCTCCAGCAGCATGACAAAGATGGCTGTAGATTCTGTGGACACAACAGTGAGCGGAGTAGACCAAGCCCAGTCCTCCTAGAGGCCACCTTTGAGTAAGGGAAGCTGACAAACCAAAAGTTAATAGAATACATGTTGTGTTATTTGCTATGACAGATCATGATAAAGGATACATAGGACAAGCATAGAGCTGGGGAGAGGCTGCAATTTTTAATAGTGTTCTCAGGTAGGGCCTCGGGGAGAACTAGTGAAGGGTATTACAGGGATGCATCTATCTTGGGGTCAAGCATCCTTGATAGAGGGGACTATGGGTGCAAAAACCTGAGACAAGAGTGTGCCTGGAACGTTCTGGAAATAGCAGGGAAGCTGGTATGGCTGAAGCAGAGGGAGCAAAGGGATATTATACAAGAGAAGAGGTGTGACTAGGTCACAGAAGGCCTTGGAGGCCAATGTGAGGACTCTGGCCTTTATTCTAATGAGAGAGAAAGCCACGGGAGGGTTTCGATGGAAGACAGACGTGAGCTGGCTTTTGTCTTCACTGGGTGGCTCTGGCTGGCGGATGCAGGATGGCTTGTAGATGTGGGCAGGGGCAGAGCTGTTGCAATCATCAGTCCTAGGCATGACGGGGGCTTGGCCCAGGGCAGTGGTGATGGAAGAGGAGAGGAGTGATTGTGACCAGATTCTGGGTATGTTTTGAAAAGGTCTGGAATGATGATTTCAGCTGCTTTAGTGAGCGCCACTGCCCACATGCTAGGCTCTGTGCCTCTGCGAACTGTCACGCTTTCCTTTTGAGTCTTCATGGTGGTGGTTTTCCAAAGAAGCCAGCCTCACTCCCCATCTCCCAGAGAAGGAAACTGAGGCTCAGAGAGATTCAGGGACTTGCTTAAAGCCCGTGCCAGGTCTGACTCCCAAACCTGTCCTTTTTCTACTATAACAGGCTGCCTCCACTCCAAAGTCTGCAGGAAATTTAAGGCTTTAGGAATTTCTCATTGTATAAGCATGAATATTATTAAATTCTCCATAAACTCAAATTTTGTCTATTTAAAAAGACATGAATCTTTCTTTTTAGAAATTGAGGTGGTTAGGATTAATGACCAACCATAAAATTTTATAAGCAATTATTATGGTTTACTGTGCCTTCTTCAGCTGCTCGTCACTCTGCCTTCTCCCTCTCTTGTAGTCAGGATGGGTTTTCACATCACTGATCAAGACCTTGCGCTAGGAGGAAGTGAGGTTGGAGCAAGGCCATTCATGAGCCTCTATTTTTAACTTGGACTGTAACACTGGGATTTCAGTCATAGGAGTTCATTGGCATTTACTCATCCTGCATTAGTAATATGTGCATAGTGTATTTTCCATTTTTATTAGCTATGTGTAATAGAATCTTTAGGAAGGAACTCAATCCTCTGTTTCAACAAAGTAAATTCATTTTTTTGCTTTGGGGTAGGTAATGTAAAAGCTTTCACTGTGTGTGGCTCCCATCCTAATTCGGGGCCCCTTTCTGACTGTAGAACTCTGTGGATTCCTGCCCCCTCCTCGCTGCCCCCACCGTGTCCTCCCACCATCCCAGACACCCAGCTGCAAGCACATGCCTCCAGCCCCTCACGGACAATTGCTCCTTTGCCCCCAGCCTCCCTGCGGTTTCAAAGTTTTAACTCCTCTGCAGACTACCTTCTAATTCTATTGTCAACCTCTAATTCTTTCTTTTTCTGATTGCTCCCAATATGAACCAACTGAAGCAAACATACCTGCAGTAGCTGGAAATCGGTTATGTTAGGGCACAGAGGTTGTATGTGACAGAAATACATTCAAATGGCTGAGCTTATTAACCCCCATAATCAGAACATCCGAGGCTGTGTCTGGTTTTAGAACAGCCAGATTCAGGCCCCACAGCATTGTTCTTTGTGCTTTCCCTCTGCATGGTGGCCTGATTCTCTCCTGCTGCAGATAGACTTTCTTTTCTTTTCATGGTGGCCTGATCTTCTCTTGTCCTAGACAGACTTTCTTCTTTGTGTGATGGCCTGATCTTCTCTTGCCAAAGACAGACTTCTCCATCTGGTCAAGGAAGATGGTCACAAGCAGCATCCTTCTAGCACCATGAGTGTCAAAGACGAGAGTAAGCTTTTCTGTCAGCATCAGTAAAAAAATGCCCTGGGGAGAATACTGCTCAGTCCAACTTTGGTTTGGTTTGACCAAAAGTATTAATACATCCCTTGTGGGTGGAAATGGAGGGATATCATGACACTATGATGGTGGCATCAGCTGACTGTCCTGGGGCAGGTGGGAGGGCTGATGTAAGAAGAGGTTGGAAAGCCTGGTGGTGAACAAATCTGCAGCTCTCAGCCTTCACCATAGTTCTACCAAAGTCAAATTGCATATACAGCACTAGAATTTCACTTAAAGGGAACTCAGATTGGAAACAGAACCCAGAATTTTTTTAAATTGTCATTCATTTTCAATTTCAACCATGTCTTGAGCACCTACCATATGTTCCCACACTGTACTAGGTACATATGGATGACAAAATGATGACTAATGCACTGACTCTGCCCTCAAGGATGCTGTTCATTAGGAAGGGTCTTCTTAAATCATGGGGACTGATCGATTTACATGCCTCCCCTTGCTGCTAACTAAGACAAAGCAGAAATAGCCCCAAGTGTTAATACTCTGTCTCTTGAATTGAGTTATTTTTCCAAGGCAATAAAATTTGAAGATTGCAATTAGTTAACCATTATGAAGACAAATCTTCAAATATTTCTCTCACTGTGGTGACATTTAAAATGTTTCCTGCTCTACCAAACAGTCAATTGATTTTTTTCCCCATCTTCTCATAATGGCTAATTGCTAAGAAATTGATTGAGTCCCCTTTTGTTACTATGTAATTACTAAGCTGGCCAAAACAACTATCCTGACCATTTCACAGTCTGCTCATTGTGGTCATCTAAAGGGCAGGTTTGGGGTAGAAATGTTCTTATTTGCTTAAACTCTTTGCAAATGATCCATCTAATTGCTTAATTTAGTGATTCAGAGCAAAGGTTCAGTGGACAGAAAGGCTTAAATGTTACTCAGGGAAATTTCTTAAAGTTCATTTTTTGTTTTTTGGTTTTTTGGTTTTTGCCTATAATATGGAGATAATAATAGTCTACCTCCTAAAATTTTGGGAAGGGTCATATGAGATAATACATTGTATGTGGTTAGCACCACTGGGACATCATAAATTTGTATTAAATTATCAATGTTTGCACTTGGTCTAGGCTGCTGCTGACGCACACTTATGGAAACTGCATCAAAATTCTTAACCTCTGTGCTTCAGAGGTTAAAATGGGGATAATAAAGCCACCTCTGTCTTAGAGTTTATTTGATGATGAAAGGAGAGAGGAGAAGCATACAGAATTGATGTGATGGTAAAAGCGGGTAGTAAAGGCATCTGAATGATTGAGCCGCGTGGTGATCCACACAGATACGTAGTCACTGTTGTGTTATTCATACCACCTGGCACAGTACTGGCTTCTAGTCCACACTCAGGAGAGATCCCTTCCTCTGCCTCTACCCTCCCAGAGACTCTCCTTCAGGGGCTGACACCTTGGCAATCATACCTTGAGGATACGAGGCTGGCCACTTCTCTTGTACGCACCGTGTTTGCGCCTTCATGCTCACAGCATTCAACAGCTGACTGCTGAGTGTCTGTGGCGTGTCAGGGACTGTGCCGTGGATTCGTCTCCATGGAGAATACGAGGTCCGTGGAGAATGAGGAGTCTTCTTCCTTGAGCTGTTCAGACTTACGGCCTTTGGAAGAATTTCTCAAAATTACCCTGGTGCTTTTCCAACATTTCTGGATATTATCACATGATGAAATCTTGCATATGGTACTTTGTGTGATTCCCAACCCTCTCTTCATACAAAAAGGACATCACACTCTCAGAACAGTAATTTCCCCTGGGCTGTATCCAAAGAAGAAACGTAAATCCAGGGACTATAAACCAGCGGGACCCGTGTTTCTGTGGTTGATTATGTAAAAGTAGATCTGGCTACTCCATGTCGCTGACTTTGCATGGGGAGTTTGAAATGTGTCACTGCAAAGGTATCTGTGTGGTGTGTGAATTCCAGGAGGTCGAGGGCCTGCACAGACAGCTTCATCTTGTAGTGGCCTGAGATGCATACACCAGTGCACTGTTGCCCAAGTACCTGGCAAGTGTGGGTAGAGTGGACAGAAGAAAAACACTTCTAAAAGATGAAGGTCTGATTTTCTTTGCAGAGCTAAAATGGTGCATTGGTCTTCATCCCAAAACCACAGAAGTAATTTCTGTTAAAGAGAAGGAAGGGTGGAAGTAGGCACTTGGGCTTTGTAATTGGAGAACTTGGCTAAGATAAAGGCTGTCCATAAGGTGTATAGGTGGAATCTGGGTGTCAGAAGGGCACGTGTGTAGTTGCCTGGCTTACCTAGAGAGCACCTGCAGGGTACCTACACTTATGGGCAGTGCTGTGACTGGGAGAACTGTCCACATCGAGGGAAGTACAGAAGCTATGCTTGAATAAAAGTTGTCAAGCTATCTGCAGTGTTAGCTACCTGACTACCACATATTGAGCCATCCAGGCGCTAGCTCTTTACCTACACTATCTCATGTAAATCTTTGAAGCAAGCCTCCAGGTAGCTATTATCCCTATTTTACAGCAGAAGGAGCTGTGGGCTACAGAGATTTAGTGATATGTTCCCTGGCACACAGGTAATAAGTGAGTGAGCAAGAACTTGAACCCCAAGCCCTGCCTGCCAGCTGCAAGCTCTGAACCC
>CAUYRT010108233.1:0-18254 GCA_963574885.1 Lepilemur ruficaudatus
CATGTGGTGCCTGTCCATCCATTCTTGGGATATTTCACTTAGTAGAACGGGTTTCAGCTCCATCCAGGAAAATACAAGAGGTGCTATATCACCATTGCTTCTTATGGCTGAATAGTACTCCACGGTATACATATACCACATTTTATTAATCCACTCGTGTATTGATGGGCACTTGGGTTGTTTCCACAACTTTGCAATTGTGAATCGTGCTGCTATAAACATTCGAGTGCAAGTGTCTTTTTTATAGAGTGTCTTTTGTTCTTTTGGGTAGAAGAGGTTTTAGGGGCTTTCTAAATAGGTGACTTCTCATTAGCCTGATGTACCTGTTAAAAGATAAACTGAGGCACATTAAAATTTTAAAATTTCTTTGAGCAGACAGTGATTGATGAATCCAGCAGTGCCAAACTGCAAACAGTTTGGGCTCTACCAGAGGGAGGGCGAGGGGAAGATTTGTAAAAAGTGTTTGAGGAAATGAGACAGAAATTATTTGATTGGTTCAAGTAAAACAGTAACCCTGAAGTCCCTAGTTAGAAATTAGTTGGTGGCTCCTGATTGGGTAAGCTTAAATTTGGTCTTCTAGGATATGATGCTTACTCCATCAGTTTTTGGTTCGCTTACATAGGAACTCAGGGTGTTAGGGCTGCTCAGTCTAATGGCCTCCCAATGAATTATTTTAACATACCAAAGCTTAGTTTGCATCCCGTTTGCAAATAGATTACTTCTTATTTTAATCTTGAAGATTAATTCCTTTAAATAGAACAGAAGAAGATAGTTCAGGAAGTTCATTAGTGAACTTTGGTGGAATATTGAAAGATAAGCTTAGGGAAGATTTTATTTATTCAATAATCATTGTTTACAGAGTATACTTAAAAACTACAATGTACAAAGAAGGTAAATTTGATATGCTTTACCTTTCTAACACTACATGATTATTTATATGATAGTGCCTCTGGGTTTTACTGAGGATTTGGAATATTAACACAAACATGAGCTACTCATTGCCTGTAGAGACAGAGTAAGCCACTTGCCTGTGGGATGAACCTAAATCTAATCCAGCTTCTGAGTTGTTTTGCTTGGCTCATAGAATATTTTAAAAAATTTTATTTACCTGCTGATATTTACAAGTTGGAGATTGTATATTAATATTTTGATCTCTGGCTTGTATTGGGAAATCAGGTCTGCAATTATTGGGCCCACATTCCTCCATGGCAGCAATAAACTAGGGCTGGGTGGAGGGGACTCCCTGTCTGCCCCCACTCCCTGTCATCTTCATCCCCCTCCACTGCTTGACATTACCTACCACCTGGTTCATAGGAGGAGTTCAACAATTACTTATTGAATAAATAAACATTTTTGTTTATTCAATTGCTTCTAGAACATTGCTCTTTGCTTCACTTAATGCCAAAAGCAGTTTGGCTTTGTTATACTAATATATAGTATAATGTAATATACTAATATACTATATTATACTAATGCCATAATTATCCTAAATAAAGGCAAGTCAAAAACCAGAAGTCGAGAAAGGGCTTGGAATGTGAATCAAGTATGTGTCGTTAAGAAAAAGACTTGCCTGGAATTTATACTATCATTGCCCTTTGACCATGTGGAGAACAGGTTTTATATTATTTGCTTACTGCCTTTTCTCTAAAGACAAGATAGTACAGATCCTCACTTAACATTTCGTTTATGTGTAGAGCAAACTTGGAGGCTGTTATTACCATGAATTCTATGCAACTAAGAGGATTGTAAGATAAACCATCTGGCCCTGGGTAGACATCTGCTGAAAGAAAAAAATGATTCTAATATTTGGAGCCTATTGACAAATAATTATGATCACCTCATAAAATTTAATAATAAAAACAGGTGGGTCTATAGCTTTTTAATTGAAATTATACCATTGATTTATGCTTCAGCTTATACAACTTTTTGCCTTAGCAAGTCACGAGGTTTTAGACTTCATGCACCAGAGGATTTATGAATGTACATTGAATCTAGGAACACAGTGTAATTGCCAGGTTGTCCTCTACAAGCCCCAACTGTGACTCAGCCAGGTAACACAGTTGCAGCCTGAGCTTACTAGGAAAATAGGTCAATGGCTTGCCAAGAGGCAGAGGTTAATGGGCAGGGTGGGGGAAGGGGTGTGTGCACAACTGCTTTTTTCTTAGTAAAGTACATTAGTTGCATTTTCTTTGTGATCAAATGTCAAATGTGTTCCTATTAAAAATCAAAACTTGATTTGAGATTCTTCTCATAATAGATTTCACAACAAAAGAAATAGGAGAAATAACTTAATCATCTAAAAATGCTAAACTTAAAAAGCAAAAAGTACATGAATAGGAAAAATTGGCAGAAGTGCAACACCTAATTGGGAATATCAAAATTTCATAAGTAGAATTTAGTTAATTCACATGACACAAAATTACACAAAATGAATAAGGCAGACTTAACATAAGTGCAAACAACCACACAGAAGTATAAACAAATTCACTTTTTTTGCCCAAGGGTTTCTTAAAGAAAGATTGACCATGTTCTGGAACACACGATGTAAGTATTAGTCAAAACTCTATATACCAGGCCAGGCACCGTGGCTCACGCCTGTAATCCTAGCACTCTGGGAGGCCGAGGTGGGCGGATCGTTCGAGGTCAAGAGTTCGAAACCAGCTTGAGCAAGAGCGAGACTCCATCTCTACTAAAAATAGAAATTGGCCAACTAAAAATATATAGAAAATATTAGCCGGTCATGGTGGCGCATGCCTGTAGTCCCAGCTGCTCGGGAGGCTGAGGCAGAAGGATTGCTTGAGCCCAGGAGTTTGAGGTTACTGTGAGCTAGCCTGACGCCACGGCACTCACTCTAGCCCGGGCAAGACAGTGAGACTCTGTCTCAAAAAAAAAAAACAACTTAAACTCCACCAAATAATATTTGGGCCAGAGAGACAACACCAACATATAATAAAAAGTGTTTTAAAATAAAAATAAAAATGCAATATGCCAAATTAAATGGGATGCTGCCAAAGCAATCAAAGTATGAACTAAGCATCTCCTTAAAAATGGAAAGAGCAATCATAGTAAATGAAAGGTAAAATTAAAGTAAGAAATGTGAAAAGTAGTTGGCTCTTTGAAAAGTTTAATCATTAATCAAAAGGGAAAAAAAACTTGTTTTGCTTTGAAAGTAATTAAAAACATGGTTACCTTAGAATTTGGTTATTCAGATTACCATTGAATATTTTTAAAGTAAAGGTCAGCCACAGATCAGAATGTAAAAATTTGAATAACAAATCTAATAGAAACATGATTTATGTTATTATTTGTTTCATGAATTTTTAATGGCTTTTGAATAGCAGCTAAATATATATATTTTTTATCTAGCCATATGTTGACAGGAGATGGATATGTAGGGTTGCATTTGTTTAACTGCTTTGACACAAATTCTTTCCCTTAACTATCAAACTTAACCCTTCCACAGATTTTTGGTTTGAAATAAAAAGTGTGAGTTGGACAAATCTGTAGAGAAGCACATTGGACATCTTGAAAACCCAGAGGCCTTCTGTGAACAGGAAACTCTTTCATCTCATTCTTAGTACAGAGCATCTAAGATCTATCATTAAGAAAAGTAGTCATCTGTCTCTTTCTCCCTCTAATCCTTTCATGGACTCAAAACCAAGACATGGCAGGATGAGAGAGGCACCTATTGATTTTTAGATATTTATTTCAAAACGCTTTGGTGTTAACAAAATAGCACATGTAAAAACTTTTGAAAAATACAAAGAAAAAGAAAAAAAAAGTCAGCATGTATCACTTTTGGATGAGACACCCTTCTGCCTTACTTAAGAGACCACTAATGTTTGCCCCAGATATTCCTGTGGCCAAAAGGAAAAAGAATGAGAAACCTCAGCAGGGCAGGCATCGGTGGAGCTGGATACAGAGGGGAGCAGTCCAAGGTTGGGGAGAAGGACTTCTTGTTAAGATGGCTTTGGGCTACTTTGCATCTCTTAATTCTAATGAAATACTATCACTATCTTAAGTTGTTTCCTCTGCTTAATCCCCAGAGGATATCCCTTCACTTTTCAGAGATAAAAAGGTAGTAGAACAAAGAGAAAGTCAGGGGAAGCGCCTGGGCCTTTTGCTATAGAATTTCACTGAAGCCTTTCCAAGCCCAGAGGGTAGAACCTGCAGGCTATACTGTTTATTCCCACACCTGGATTGAATATCAAGGTCTGTAAGAAGATGGATCATTTAGAAACCTGATGTTCTTGCAGGGGGCTGTTGCTTTTTTAGAACTCTAATAACAACTGTGTCAAAGGCAAAAAAAAAAATCACATGAAAAGTTCAAAGTTGTTAAATCCTCTTTCCGCACCACTTTCAGCAAGCGAGAGTCAGAATCTCGCAAGTGATGATGTTGATCATTCTTCCTCTGAAAAGGAGAGATTAAAGACGAAATATTGAGGGTGGGAGGGAAAGAATAAACTGCTTGAGGTGGCAGTTCTTTCTCAAGGGATCACCTGTCTTAAGACTTTCTTTATTTTCATTTTCATTTTCAGCTAAATTGGGTGATGAAGGCAAAAGACATATGCCTTGATTTTGAATCAGATGTGATCATGAAAAAAATGCACATAAAAGGAGTTGAGGTCTAGGAGGGTCCCGACTTAGTTGTTTCCAATACAGCACAAACTTATTCAAGAGAGCACATCAAAGCTCAGTTTATTCCCAAGGGCATTTGGAATTGGCAATGGGAAGTAATTATACTGTCGATATAAAAAACTAGAGAGGATAAAGTCCTAGACTATGTTTATTCACCATTAACATAAGCATTTGGTGTGTTAGACTCGTC
Organism: Lepilemur ruficaudatus; assembly: GCA_963574885.1. Lineage (NCBI taxonomy): Eukaryota > Metazoa > Chordata > Mammalia > Primates > Lepilemuridae > Lepilemur > Lepilemur ruficaudatus. The sequence continues at coordinate 4,829 of CAUYRT010108233.1, forward strand.
GTAACAATTCAGTTGCTATATACTCAGTGTGTCTCCTAAACAGCTCTTCTTAACCCCCTCCCGTACATCCTTTCCCCAGCGCCCGTCAGGTTGGCTGCTGGGTTAGCGGGAGTTACAACATGACACTCAGTAAACATGTTCTGTTTGGCCTCTGCAGTGATTTGTTTTGGTTTGGTTTTCAAATTACATGCCAATATTTAAAAATCAAACAGTTTCACAGGAAAATCTAGATTTCCGGTTTTTGTTGAAAAGTTGGAAGAGCTGGCTGGTATCACATTATATGTCATATATATATATGATATTATTTTATATTTGACATGGAGTTTCACAGGGCAACAACCTCCAGTTCACCTGGTCTGCTTGTCTTTGTGGTCCTGACCTGCTCTGTTAAGTCAACAGTGTGACTCGTGTGTCATGAGGCACCGCCCTCATGATCTTGTAGACTCAGGAATGGCGAACCTAAGGAAACATGCTTCTCTATTTCGAGGAAATGGAAATACAGTAATGGATTAGTGTCAGAACCGAGGCCACAAACACCATCCCTTCACTCTCTAGCCAGTCCTCTCTCCACTGTTCTATGCTGCCTCCTTTAGTGTATAATTTATTTCAAAATGGTAAACATATTTCAAAAACCATAGAGTCTTAAGATAATCATATAGTAAGTGGAAAAAGAAAAAAGAAAATCACACTCTATGTGCAGTATGATTAGAGCAGTGCTAAAATAGTGCATCGAGAAAAGTCTTTGGGTAGTGGCATTACGAAATCTTTTAAAAGTATGTATTAACTTTTGTAATAAAATAAAACTCTTATTTTTAAAAATTCTGAACACTTTGAAACAGACACTTTGCCTGTTCACAGTAATCCCACTGCCCTTTGCCAGACACTCACTTCCCTGCCGCCCTTGTAACTCCGATTGGCCACATGCCTCCACCTAACTGCTGAATTGTGAGGGCAAGTCTTCTGGTGGCTCAAGAAGATTTTCAGGACTTTCAGTCTTGAACCCAGATATATGAAAATGCCTGGCAAAATTCTAACCTTAAATGACAAAAACAAAACATGGAACTTGAATCCATGTTTAGACACCTCATTAAACAACATCCTTCTGGTTTAAGCAACCATTGGGTTTTCTATTCCTTGCAGCCAAAATATGGATATATAGGTAAGAACACTTACATTTCTTTCAGATAATAAATATAAACATATTATCTGGATTTTAGGATTTTGTTTTACTTCTTTTCCCAATGCTACCTAACTAACTTGAAATAAGAGCCAAGACTTTCGATGATCTCATCCAATGAAGGGGGCCAGTCAGAAGATCAACAGAAGACTCCACATCGTATTCCCTTCAAGAACATGCAGACAATCAAACATTTTAGTTATTTTTAACAAGTTTAGTTCTAACAATCCTTGGGTTCCATGGAGCTGATGAGGTAGGGAAACCTTCACTCTGATCGTTCAAAAATCGAAAGGTACGTGTTTGATATCATAAAAATGTTCTGCGTGTGCTGGAGGACACACAGCACAATGCTCTGTATGGGTTGCCATTTGATCTGCTTCACTGGTGATGCTGATTATTGGGGATGAGGAGGTAGGACCTAGAAATTTAGAGGCAGTGGGAGAGAGCAGGAAGCGGAGAGGGGAAGAGATCGGAAGCCATCTTATAAGGACGGTTTAAATGTTTGGAGGTTGTTAGCCTGAAGAAGAGAACACTTGGAGAATGTGACAACTATTAGTTAGATTCTTGTGGGTTCACAATTAGGAACTCATTTGGTTTATTTCACATACTGCAGGAATTTGTAGGATATATGTGAAAATAAAGCAGGCAAAAATTTTAACTGTTGTAATCCCGGAAGAGCTCACAGTCAAACTTTTTGGAAAAGAGATGAAGTTTCTTCAGGCCTTCTCCTAATCACCCAGTGCTTGCCATGCTCTTAAATCAACCTAGAGGCAGACTGGATTTGAAAAAGAAATTGTTTTTTCTTTTCTTTCTTTTTTTTTTTTTTTTTGTTTTGGAGACAGGGTCTCACTCTGTCACCCCAGCTAGAGTGCAGTGGCATCATCATAGCTCACTGCAACCTCCAACTCCTGGACTCAAGTGATCCTCCTGCCTCAGCCTCCCGAGTAGCTGGGACTATAGGCATGCACCACCTTGCCTGGCTAATTTTTGTATTTTTTATAGAGACGGGGTATCGCTATGTTGATCAAGCTGGTCTCAAATTCTTGGCCTCAAGAGACCCTCCTGTTTTGACCTCCCTTTAAAGCCTACCTCTGGTCTAATATCTGCCTCAGAGAAGAGTCAGAACCTGACATTTCTGAGAGTTTCTTGAGGCTCAAAATTCCTCAAAATAGATGCACTGTATTTGCATTGTGTGTTATAGAGATAGCATTCTCACTGTAGTAGTGATGGTAAGTAACAGTAAGTAACTCACTTCATGATGCACTTTAACAGTTTTTTTAAAACTTTTTATTTTGAAATAATTTCAAATTTACAGAAAAGATGAAAGAATAATACAAAGAACTGCCTTGTACCTTTTGCTCAGGCTTCCCAATTGCTGACATTTTGCCACTTTTGCATTATCATTATTTATCTCTCTATCAGCAATCTATTTTCCTGAAACAATTGAAAGTTGGAGACATCATACCCCAGTCCCACAAGAAATGTCAGTGTGAATTTCCTACAAGACAAGGACATTCTTCTACTTAACCACAATTCACCTATCAAAAGCAGGAAGTTGACACTGATACAGTATCATCATCTAGTATCACCATCTAATCCACCATCCCAATTCACCTATTGTTCCAATATGTACGGAAGTGATTTGTTTCTCCCGTTTTTTAATCCAATCTAGGATCGTGTGTACATTTGCTTTTGATGTCTCTTCAGTCTTCTCCAGTCTGGAATGATTCTTCAAACTTTTCTTGTCTTTCATGACCTCAATATTTTTGCAGATTTCATGCCAGTTATTTTGTAGAATCCCCTCAATTTGGGTTCATGTGATGTTTCCTGATGACTTGGCCAGGGAGATCACAGGAGTGACGCTGTGTTCCTCTCAGTGTGTCAATCAGAAGACACATAATGTCAGTTTGTCCCATTATCAGTGAAGTTCACTTTGCTCTCTGGCCAGAGTTATGTAGATGTATTTAAAGTAATAAATTTGAGGATAAATGCCACCATTCCAAGTATGAGAGTTGCTTTCACTCTAGACCTGCAAAAGAAGATGAAAAAACACAGGGTGAATAGAAAAGCAGAAGAAAGTGTACAACTGAGCACAACCAGATTTTCTCAGTTTAATAATTTCCATGATTATGAAAGGGAAGAAAAATACGATCCTTTTTCTCTCTTCTATCAGAAAAGGTTGTGCTAGGGCAGACACATTCAGGAAGTATCAGGTTTGCTGTTAAACAGATTACGAAACATGTTTATGCGATATCAAACCATGAGATTATTCTAGGTCATGTTTCTACTGCTTACCCAGATATCCATTTGCATGAATCAGTTTTAACTTCCAGAGTTCTCCACTATAATCCAAACATTAATAATGCACACATTGCAAATGGTCACAGAAATGCCAACTTGGGGCTGGAAATTCGAATTCTGGAGAAGCCCATTCCAAGGAAGTGGCGCATTGTGGAGACAAGGCAGGTGGCCTCCTAAAGGATACTCAGAGTTCCCTGGGAGAGGCAGCAGCAGAATCTCTATGTAGCAGTGACTAGGGCAGCAATCTGGTTAAAGGAGGGGTGGCCGCGGGCTGTCTTATAAACTTCAATGATACACAAAAGATCAATAAAAGTAGCAAAATTCTCTAAATATTTTGATTTCACATCCATTTTATATACTACTGAGACAATGTGCATTATACATATCAAAGAATAATATGATTTTTCTTCGTAGCAAATGGCCTAAACCAATCTAGCCAACAGACAGTTATCGAGGTTCTTTCTGGTAAATTTTGGTAGTTTCCTCTTAACAGGCCAGTGAGTGTTATTTGATCTAAACCAGTTGGTGTGTCACAATCCAAGCAAGTCTCAGAACAAATAGGGCAGACATAGGAACACATGCAAGCAGGCGGGCAGGAACAAGCACTGATCTGGGCTCTGGACAGCTCCCTCTCTGCCACTGTGTGTGCCAACCAGTATCTTACAGGAAAGCGTGGTGGGAAGCAGACTTGTTGACATACGCACAGCAGGTTTGTACAGGGCTGCATGTGAGTTGGATCAAGCAGGAGGATCCTGCGTGGTGAGGAGAGACCCAAAACTAAGAGACCCCGCCAGAGTGGGCATGGGCTGCTGGGACCACCCAGTTCACATCCTTGCCCCTGCAAGGGCAACGGGTCCCGTCTCACCACTGCTAGCCCACAACTTCACCCTTAAAACATTATGTCTAACATTTCTTTATGCTAACTAACTACCCTCAGGTGTGGAGCATACTCCAGATGCTTTAACTAACCAGCTGTAAGAAGTTGATTTAGATTCAGTTGCTTCATATGCTAATTAATCGCTGCTTGAGTTGTTGATTAGAGATAATGCCTACACGTGCAAACTACTTATATTAAAATAGTTTAAATTATCACACGGATAAAATATTACATTATTTTTAGTTGAGGTAGTTTTAGTGGTAATGGGGTGGCTGATGGCGATATAGCTGCTGTATGGCATTACCAGGGTTTGCTTTAGCATTTAGGATGCTCAGAGCAGGCTGAGTACACAAAGCAGGCTGCGGGACATCTTGAGAGTCATAAAAAAACTAAAGCAGCCACACAGCACAGAAACAGCAGGTTTTTAGTTGTTTCCTCATCACCAATTTCTCATTCTGCTTATTACAGAAAAATCAGAAAATACAGTCAACAAAAAGAATGGGCAATCCATACTCCATCCTGATCCTGATAAGGATTACCAATGTTAAACACATAGATACACACAGATATATATAGATTTGGATACGCAAATAAGTTGTTTTTAACAAACATGGGAACGTTTTCGTAAAACGTTGACTAAATTTATAGTCAATAGCTTCCAATATCAATGTGTATACTGAATACACTGGAAAGGCCGCCCTGGTTCATATTTATAAATTGGTTAAATATGTCCAATCTGCTACTGTGAGGTTCTTAGATTCGTTTCTAACTTCTTGCTCTTGCAAACAGTCTTGCCAGTGAACATCCAGGCAAAGTTCCCCACCCGTTTCCTTAAGAAAAATTCCCAGAGGTTGTGGCCCTAAAAAATGTCTAGCTGGATTTATTCAATTTTAGGAATCATTTCTGAGATATTTTCTTTCTCTAGCTCTGCCATTCTCCCTCCCCATATTATTAAGCATTTTGTCTAAGAAAAGCCGACTCTCTCTTGTGATTGTCAATTTTTTTTAAATTATCCTTTTAGTCCCTCTCTCTAGTGGACAAAGAGGGGCTTGCAAGCCACTGGGTATAGTAACATGAGCAAATGTGCTGTCAAACGAGTTGCTGGCAGGGCTCTGCAGAGGCAGGTTGAGGGGAAAGCAGACAGCTGAGCTCTGAAATCCATTCCACCTTTGGTGGGATCGTCGGCATCTAGCTCACCTCTTTGTACCTTTCTGCCCTGTCTGTTTCATCTGTTTACCCTCCCCCTGCCATGATATATGCGATGGGCTTTATGTATTTGAATCTAATATTTTCTTATTATTGTAAGAACCTTTCAAACATTTTTAAACCTGAGAATTTCTTTCTTCCAAACAAGGAATACAACAAGCCGTTACCAAAAAAAAAAAAAAAAAAAAAGGAAAATGTTAACAGACAAAACAGATCAAGGGAGAGCTGCTCCGTAGGCCTCCTGGAACCAGAATGAAAAACCTGGTACCTCTGCTGGAACACACACAAAAGACTCTTCTTTTCCTCCCAGCCCTGCCCTGGCCTCTGTTAGATTCTCCCAGAGACAAAAGTGAGACCTTTGTCTAAGATGTAAAATTTGGGGGAGGTTAAGGAGGCACCAACAAACTCAGTAATCAAGATAAAGAATATTTTAATGCACTATTTTAAGCAATCAAAAGTAATGCAAAAATTTATCATGGACAAAATATTAACACGTTAAATAAAGACAAGATCAGCAATAGTTTTGCTGAGCCATGTTAGAGCCTGAGCTAAAAGGAAAAAGCAGTAATACTGATGATACTGTCTTTATCTTGATAATATTCTTTATGTTGATTACTGAGTTTTTAATGTTTCTTTAAATTTTGGACTTGAAGTGGGTGCCTCGCTCTCCTTACCCTAGTCCTGGCTCTCACAGTAGCCTCCACATCCGTCACTCTGCTCTGCTGTACCGCTGTTTCTTTTCTCTCATTCTCTCTCAGGATGTACACTCCCTGAGTGTGAAAACCGTGTCATGCTCATCTTTGTATCTCCAACACACTAGGCATGTGGTAGGCATTTAATAAACTTTTAAAAAAATAAAAAGCCTTGAGACATGGGTTCATCCATCTCGCTCAACCTTTAACTAGCTTTGTGACCTTGGGCAGATCACAACTTCTCCGGCTTCAGCTTGCTCATCTGTGAAATGAAAAAGTGGGTAATCTGGAACGTCTTTCTGAATCTGTCTATAGACATCTATCTATAGCAGTTCAAATCTCCCCAAACATTCCCTGCCTGGTGGCTGATGGTATCAATAAGGCAGCTGCAAGGGTGCTGGTATTTTGCAACAGATTAGAGAGCTATGTTCAGTAAAGCTTATGGAGTTATCTGTAAAATGCCTTCTTGGACAGATACTTGCTTTGAACTTACATTTTGCTGGGACTATACTTAAAAAGCCATTTAGAAGGTAATCTCTCCAGTAATGCTGTCCTGGTTGGGAAATTCAAGCATTGTCCCTTAATTAGGTCAACATATGTTAGGAAATACCTTCCCCCTTTTAGCTCCATTCCCGTTGGACTGTTGTTTTTAAATGTGGGCAAAGGCCACTGAAGCATTGAAAACCATCTTATGCTTTCCCATCATCCTTCACGTGTGATTGGGAGGGAAGAAAAGCAAAAGAGAGTGAAGCAGTTTGTTGCGGGTAAGAAACAGATATCCACTGGACACCCACTGTGCACAGCCTCTGTGGCACATCAGACAAGATTTCTGTTTTTTGTGAGTTTTCAAGACCCTGCCAGGAAAGGAAAGGTGAACAAAGAAACACCACGAGTTGGTTATATAACCAACTGACAAGGAGTCAGAATAGCGGAAGTGAAGGAGAAAGCAAATTGCCTTTAGGTATCTACTGTGTGAGGACTTGAAAAATCTTACGTCGTCTTTTTAACTATCTATTGAGTTAAGTATTAATATCTCTAATAGATGAATAAGAACACAGAGGCTTGGAGTAAAAGCCACTCGGGAAATATGATTTCTTTTCCCAAAGTGTTCACATACAAGTTCTTCTAATATGTTGGAAATAGCTTACTTGACTTGGGTACCGTGAAGTTTAACAGAATAAGGAAATACTACTTGCCTTTCTTCCTCCTCGGTGATGTATTGTTGGGTTTGGAAGTGGCTTTTACTTAACTGTCTCCTCCATGGGGTGTTTGCTTGTTAGTATACCACCAGGGTTTGGAAACTCTACTTGGGGAATTTAAAACAGGCCATTAGTTTCATTTTCACATTCAAGTATGATTTAGGTCCTGCTGCTGGTTCATCGGAAAGAAAGTTCCCATGTATTTTACTTGGTAGCTCTAAAAGCTTTGCTGTTCAGTGACCAAAATTCTCCAGCTGGCTTCCTGTTCCAGGGTTTTCTTTTCTTCTTTCCAGAGGCAGGCTAGATCCTGACTGTTTGCATTAAGGAGGGCTCAGGTGGAAAGCTGCCTCCTCTGTAATTTTAAAGCCATAACCTTGAAATGACAGCTTTGGAAGAAAAGAGCCTGTAAAACTGGCTTCGTGCTTTTTTTCTATCTTTCTGGGGGTTTGAGTTTACCATGTTGTTGTTCTATCTCTCCTCCCTCCTCCACCCCTGAGCCCAGGTGGCGAGGGAGGGATTGGGATTTAACCATCCATGAAAGATGGCAATTTGGCAGCCTGGAAATGTGGAGGTCTGTTTATCTAGGGGCCAAATATGAGCCAGAAACAATGCACACATACTCACCCTCAACCTCAATCTGAGGGATCCAACCTTCTCGTTATGAAGCAGAGGGACTCAACAAAGCTCCCACAGGCTCCAAAGGCACTGGCTTGTTTGTCCACTAAGTATTTTCACCTTTAAATAAAATCAGATGTATCAAGAGAGGACAGGGAATCACCCAGAATTGGCAACTTTTGAGTTAGCAACCACATCGAAAGTATCAACCACATAAATTTTGAGATCTTAATTTTTAAAAATGATTACTTTCTGTTTCTGTAGGATGATTAGAAAATCCATTCCATACTTGCTTAGTGACTTCTATTATTATCCAATGAAATCTTAATAGAAATATTGGTGCAGAGCTTCTTGAATGTCAAATTTCAATTATCATAGCAAAGTCTAAGAATATGAAATAGTAGAGAGACGGTATTTGATGGGGAACTTCTGGGTATGTGGTTTGCATAGTTTCTCCACTTAGCACATGCCTACTTTGGTCAGACAAGCATGTCTTCCTGGGTCTATCCTGACAGCTGACGAAAGGCTTGTGGCTGAAAGCATGACACATCTTTCCATGGCCACACAGAGTCTTGATAGCCCTGGTGGGCAGAGTGGCCAAGAGGTTGTCAGTGAGTTGGCAACGTATTTCTCAGGATGGCGAAATACAGTCTTTGAAATCACAGACTCATGGGGAAGAATGCAAAATAGAACATGGTCTCTGGAAGACCTTATAAGTCGGTTGTAGGAAAAGAACCCAAATTCGAAGAACTTCTCATCAAATGAAAGCTTCTAATACATCCAAGCATAACATGGCACACAGGGCCCACCTCCTCTGTTCCTGGCCCACCACCTACCGCATACACCATCTGTGCCTGCCCCACCCCTCACCTGACCAAAGTCTACTCATCCCAGAAAACTCTACTCTGGCATCAGCTTTTCTAGGAAGCCCTCTGGTATCCCAGAAGATGAATGTCTTTGTGTTTCCGCATGCCTATCCTAACCATTGCCCTTATCACATTTTATTAGGATTTTTTTTCATGTGAACTGTGACCTCCATGAGGGCAGTGACTGGGATTTACTCATCAGTGTAGCCCCAGTGCCAAGCCCAGTGCCAGGCACAAGTAAATACACAGTGAGCAAATCAATCGACAAACAACTGCTGAGGGTTTGCAATGGCAAGGAATGACTGTAAGGTCATCAGGAAAAGCTTCTCAGATGAGTTGAGCTCTGTATAAAGTTTGAAGGAAGTAGAATGAATTGGATTGGTAGGAAGAAGACTGGGCATACCATTTCTGGGAAATGTCAGTAGCTGCACTGAGCTGGCTCTCATGGAACATCATACAGGGGATTAATAAGAAATGGGAGTAATAAAGAAGAAGGAGGATAGTTGGAGGACTGAGAGCACTTTGTATTCTGGATTTGATGGGCAGACCATGTAATTCTTTCCACTACTGTAGACGGGAGGGCGAGCCAATGCCAGCAGTGCCCTGATCAAATTCTTACCAGAGAATTTATATTCGGCTTATTTAAATCCTTCCGTGCTTTCAGTTTAATGCAGCATTTCCTTCATTTCCTGTCTGCAATCCTTACACACAGTTCAGTGGTAGCTGTGGTTTATTTCCACAAACTACAGTAAGCCTACCCTTGCAAAGGTCCAAGCCAATTCAAGTTTTTCCTTAAGGGTGCAACTTCCTTATCTTCAAGCAAATTTAGTCTCACATTTATTATGATTTGAGCATCATTTCTCAAGTATTCTCATGTAATGAAAAGCCCTTACTTGAGTCCTGCAATCACAGCAGCACCATCAGGAAGAGGAAATGAGCAGAGCTGTTAACCAGAACATGCTGTACCTTTCTAAACATTAACCATTGTTCAGGTCTGTGGACCTGACTGCTGAAGGCAGTGGTAGGAATCAGGAATTAAATGCAAAAAATCCTACCCATGGAAAATTTTAGAGTTCCTTTCTCTGTCCTGGTTCCCAAAGTTATACAGGTATTTTCTTTTTTTAATTAACTAAGCTAAATTAACTTATCTCTTACCTGAAAATAGCTCTATATGACCCATGTCATATTTAGAAGGGCAAAGTCATTCTGTGACAGCATTTAAGCTGGGCTGACATGCCATTAGAACATCACTGTGGAAGTAGTTTCTGTTCTACGGGGAACTTTGTCTTAGTGATTAGAAGGGACTTGATAATCTTTGCTATTTGCTGGCATAGGCTAGACACATATGGGTTATCATCAATTTTTATAATTCATAGAACTTTTTGTTGCTCTCTTGATTTTATTTTTTTATAAATGTGGATCACGGAAACTGGCATTTAAATGATTCTATCAGAAATGTGGTGTCTACAGTCATTACTGTCATTAACGTTTTGTTATTGAGCACTTACTATGTGGCAAGTACAGTGCAAATGACTTCTGTATAGTAGATCCTGGCTCTTCTATTATAGTACTTTTCAAGGTGAATTAAAATGTATAAGTATCTGTCTCCACTCGTGACTATAATCTTCTGAGAACAGGGTCTATATCTTACTCAGTTAGATGTCCCAGCACCCTGCATATATCAAGGCACCCAATGAATGTTTGTTATATAAATAGAAACAAGTTGAGACAACAATCAAACCACTTCCAGGATCTTTTAAAAAGTGTGTTAGGGTGTGGTGTGGTGGCTCATGTCTGTAATCCCAGCAGTTTGGGAGGCTGAGGCAGGAGGATCACTTGAGGTCAAAACCAGCCTGAGCAACGTAGTGAGACCCCCATCTCTACAAAAAATAGAAAAATTAGCTGGGCATAGTGGTGTGCACCTGTAGTCCCAGCTACTCAAGAGGCTGAGGCAGGAGGATCACTTGAGTTCAGGAGTTGGAAGTTGCAGTGAGCTATGATCATACCACTGTCCTCATGTTTGAGCAACAATGTGAGACCCTGTCTCTAAAAGAAAATCTTAAAAAAATTTATTATGGTAATACTATTGACATAATGATGTTTCTAATAACAAAACCTGAAAACAAACTAAATTCCAACTATAGGGGAATAACTTAATATAAGCAACATTGTAACTATGTGATATTAGGGCACTGTTTAGAAATGAAAATTTTTGAAGAGAAAACTTGTAACCCTGAAAAACCTGTGACAATGTCAGGTGAAAGTGTCACGAAACTAAATGTGTTTATGAAGTTTGATTGCCACCATGTTAAAGGAGGACTATTACTCATAGAGATGAAAAAGAATCTAAGGAAAAAATATACCCAAATTACAATAGTAATTTAGGTGGAATAATTATGAATTATCTTCTTCTTTTTTCCATTTTTCACATTTTCTATTATACTTTTTTTTTTTTTTTTTTTTGAGACAGAGTCTCACTCTGCTGCCAGGGCTAGAGTGAGTGCCATGGCATCAGCTAGCTCACAGCAACCTCAAACTCCTGGGCTCAAGCAATCCTTCTGCCTCAGCCTTCCAAGCAGCTGGGACTACAGGCATGCGCCACCATGCCCGGCTAATTTTTTCTATATATTTTTAGTTGTCCAATTAATTTCTTTCTATTTTAAGTAGAGACAGGGTCTCACTCTTGCTCAGGCTGGTTTCAAACTCCTGACCTTGAGCGATCCGCCCGCCTCGGCCTCCCACAGTGCTAGGATTACAGGCGTGAGCCACCGCGCCCGGCCTCTATTATACTTTTATATTGAAAATGTAAATGTAACTTTAAAAGAAAAGGAAAACAGCAATGTTAATTGCCTTATCCTCAGTTAATGAGATAATGGGTAGTATTTATTCATTTATTTAGCTCGTCCTTATTTTCAAAACTTTCCACCACAAACAGTTATAACTGTTTTATTAAAAAGTTTTCTAAAATAAGGCCGGGAGCGGTGGCTCACGCCTGTAATCCTAGCACTCTGGGAGACCGAGGCGGGTGGATCGCTCAAGGTCAGGAGTTCGAGACCAGCCTGAGCAAGAGCGAGACCCCATCTCTACTAAAAATAGAAAGAACTTCATCGGCCAACTAAAAATACGTAGAAAAAATTAGCCGGGCATGGTGGCGCATGCCTGTAGTCCCAGCTACTTGGAAGGTTGAGGCAGGAGGATCACCTGAGCCCAGGAGTTTGAGGTTGCTGTGAGCTAGGCTGATGCCACGGCACTCTAGCCCAGGCAACACAGTGAGGCTCTGTCTCAAAAAAAAAAAAAAAAAAAAAATAGCCGGGCATGGTGGCGCGTGCCAGTAGTCTCAGCTGCTCAGAAGGCTGAGGCAGAAGGATCGCTTGAGCCCAGGAGTTTGAGGTTGCTGTGAGCTAGGCTGACTCCACGGCACTCACTCTAGCCCGGGCAGCAGAGTGAGACTCTGTGGGGGGGGGGGACCGTCAACCTAAAACAATCAAAAGGGTCAGAATCTAATTTAAAGGGAGTTTATTCAGGTGCAAAGTGTGAGAATGCACCATCCAGACACACCAACTCCAAAGGAATGGAGTTAGCAGTCCAAAGAAGGGAAGTTAAGGTTTTATTTATACAGGCAGAAACAGAAGAGTTTTTAGCAGGATTATATTATTTAAACAAAGTTGACGCAGTTATAGCAATTTGATCGATTATAGGCGTTTCTTTTTGAGAAGGGTACATTTAATATTTTTTACAGAGGACGTAGTAGTCATGGGTTTTCTGTCATCTGGTCTAAGCATAGCAGGACAACAAAGAGGAAGTTAATCTATGACAAGGATCACTACTTAAGTAGACAGGAAGTTTTTGTTCTCTAGTCGTTGTACACAACAACAAAAATAAGACAGCGAGTCAATCTATAATCTGAGAAACAAATTGTAACCATAAGTGATTCAGATCACAGTCACATCTTTCTCAAGGCTTAAAGTGTTTTGGGGTTTCCAAAAGCTTTAAAATTATATTTACTTGCACAAACTGTAACAGGAGGGTTGTATACCCTTTTGTTTCTTGGTTATTTGGATTTACTGAGACATGCACATTCATTCATATTTTTTGCTCATTTTCTATTGTTTTTGCCTTTTTCCTAATTTGTTTTTAAGATTTCTTTGTATATTACAGATATTGCCTCTTTATCTGTCATGTGTCGCAAATATTTTTTCCTTTGGAAAATATTTTTTTAATTTTTACTATTATTTACTCTATTTTCTTTGAAATCTTTGCAGCCACATTTTTTTTCCTAATATATCTTTGTCTCTTGACTTTGAGGACTGAACTCTGATCCTTCTTCTTTTGCCCAAAATTCCTTCCTAAGGAGGCCAGAGGAGTCATGCTCACAAATGGTAAATTCCCACTAAGCAGGTTTTGCTAACCAAATAAAGTGCGGTTTACTTCCCCAACCTGATTCCGGTATAGCATTAACATCACCTAAAAGGTAGAAAACACCCATCTTAACT